>JAOBYK010466789.1:0-13905 GCA_025434845.1 Phenganax subtilis | reverse complement strand
TCCTAAAAACGACGGTTTAACATGTTGTCACAAAAATAGAGGTTCTCAATAGGAACCAAAAAAGGCAATAAGAAATCAAAAGGAAGTCAATAGGAATCTAAAGGACATCAAAAGGAATAAAAGGAAAACACTGGGAACTCAAAAGGACATCAGAAGGAATCAATGGGAAATCAACAGGAATCAAAAGGAAATCAAGGGGACCCCAAAGGAAAGCAATAGGAATCAGAAGGAAAACAATGGGAAATCAGAAAGAAATCAATAGGAATCAAAGGAAATCAATGGGAAATCAAGAGAAAATCAATAGAAGTCAAATGGAAGCCAATAAGAACTCTCAATGAAGATCACCGGCTCCACACCAGCAAGGAAAAGAGGTTGTCGCATCACTCATCCAGGATAGGTTTGAGGCATTCTATCTCCTTGCACCGCGTGGTGGGCATTCTAATAGGCAATGTTCTTTATTATCTTAATTTATCTTATTTTAAGGAGCCCATCCACACGGGCATTCTAAGTTTCAGTCCGTGACTATATACACATATTATAATGTATATATATAAATACGAAAGCACACAAATATCAATGTATATATACTATAATATACACCGTGTTCCTTCACCGGCAGGCATGCAAGAGCTGTCCACACAGCCCTGAGCCACAGAGAACGACATCACATCACAAGTTCAAAAGCAGAAATTAGAGAAGTTCTTTGGGTTTTCCATCATCACCAAAAAGCCCACACCTATGCAGACACCCGGGGAAACAAGTAAACCGCGATTCCCATCTGTCACAAATCCCAGTAAATATGCAGATATGCAGAAAACCAAACATCTGTTGCACTTATTCTAAGTCGAAGTGCCGTAAGGGTATCTGCAGCGGAGGTAGCTGCACTGGTAGCGTAGCGGGCTAACAAGGTAGGTGGTGGTAGCGAACACGAAGCGAGCCCACCCAACCAAGGATCGCAATGATCCGGAGCACCTTTTCTCAAGTGCCGTCGAAAGGCCTCCTAGGCCTGTGTAGCCACCATGGCTGGGTTCCAGCCGAACGATCCGTGGATCAAAAGGGGGCCCCCTGGTTTGGGCCATATGCAAATGAAGAAAACATGGTGGCACCTGATACATGTCCCAAAGCTGCACCAGGACAAAAGGAAGTCAGGTGATCACCATGTGCCTCACTCAGAAGCTCGTGACCTGGTAGGTCTCTGGCAATGATTGCAAGCTCCATGAACTTGCCCTGCATGGACTCCCAGAAGTCGTGGTGTCCTTCATCACCTAGCGAGTCATCCATGTGGGCCACTGCGGACTTGCCAGCTTTCTTGTTCTTCTTGGCTGCCACGAAGTTGTGGTCGAATGCCACTGACCATCGCCAAATGGTCATGAACTTTTCCAAGCTGACACGACTGTCCGGCCGCTTCTTTGTTAGGCCGTCGGCCAAGTCGTAATCAGATGCCACCCATCTGAGCTCACAGCCAACACGGTCCAGGTTGTCTCTCAATTGAAATGCCTGAAGGGCGGACCGAAAGTTGGATAGCCCCAACAACGGGGACTCGTTGACCTCTATTGCGTCGAACCCTCCTCTCGAATCCGTACACAGGATTCCACGCACTTCCAACACTTGCTTCTCCACCGCCTGCACCAGACCAGTGCGATCGAGTTGAGGTCGTCGACCGCCGGTGTGAAGGTCTGTCCAAAGCACTCTCACTCGAAAGTTCTGGTCCTCGGCCTCTAAGATGCTCTGGACTTCAGCGTCATTTGATCCAATGCTTTTCCGTCGCAGCTTCCAGCTCCTCCAGCTCAGCAGGCACATAGGAGTGACCTGGCCAGAAAGACACGCAGGGCCTGCGGCCATCGTCAGCATTCCTCCTGTGCTGTCACCCTTTGGCCTGTTTGCGTGTGCTTGGTCGCCCATGGAGATGAAGACGATGTCATTCCATTTCTTGGCGCCGTCCAAGGGGAAGAAGCGCAAGTGAGAGGGTTGTCGCCGGACTTCACCAACCATAGCTTGGATCTCTCTTGCTTCAGACAAGGTGCCATTCACCGTGACTTCAGTAAGCAGGATGTTGCACCGAGAGCAAAGGAGAGGCTGAGTCTGGATGGCGAGCCATTGAAGACCTCCAAGGGTTGCGCGGCAAGCAGCCACTTCTCGTGGTGTGAGCTTTCCTTCCTGCCGAAGTCTTTCAGCAGGTATGTCCAGGTCCGGCAGTGCCTCCACATAGGCATCTTGATGCACAGTCACCATGAACTTGCCGTCCTTATAGGGCTTGGTGCGAACATCTGTGCCTGCATGCCTGTAGTCACGACGGCGAGCAGTGCCCCACTTGTATGCAGCATCGATGCGAGTGCATATCTCTCGCCACTCCTGGGAGGTGTTGTCACCAATGCGGTTGAAGTCGTCGACGTGTCCTCCCATGCATCCCAGCAACTTGGGATATCTGCCAGTGACATCTGTCTCGGTGGTCGAAAACCATGCCCACATTGAGCGCTCTCCAAGAACAGCTTGACCACCTAGCTTGACCAGGGTGCGATGAAGGTCCAGCCAAAGACCACGCGGAGCGGTGGTAGTGCCGTAAATGTTTCGAAGAACTTTGAGGATGCCTTCTTGGCCCACTCCCAGAGCCTCACGAAGCTCAGCCACACCTGTAGTCCAGAGATTGGCATCCGCTTCTGTGGGTTGAGTTTGCAGGAACGCTGTGGCCAAATCTAGGCCTTCCAATTCCCATTGATGATGGCTGGCAAGCAGGTAGATGATGTTGCGGCCAATCATGGAAGTAACAGGAGCCGATGTCTTGAAGGAGCGATCGAGGAGGCTGGGATGTTGGAAGCCCAGCAAAACGATCCTGGCCTTGGCCTTTCGCTTGGCATCTGGCGTCACGGTCGTGTAGGGGTTGTTGGCCAAGTCATCCAAGGCTTCTTGACGTTCCTCCTCCGGGATGGCTTTCCATACAAGGATCCATCTGGCCTTCAGGATGCGGTTGCTGTCATAGGCCTGCTTGATCTCCTCTGATGAGAGACATTTCCTCACCGCCTCATTCTTGATGAAGCTTGAGACTTCTTTGTTCTTGGCATGAGTGAAGAGTCGTTGCAAGGCCGGTGTCAACTTGGACATGTTGACCTCAGAGGAGTTCATCTTTTTGATCATGTAGGCCACAGGATTTCTCTCGAGGAACTTGCGTTGACGATGTGATGTTGCCTCTACCTCAAAGGTGACAGTCAGGATGTCCTCATTCTCCTTCACGAGTTGGTCCAAGCTAAAGGCTTGTTCCTCAAGAGCTGCATCATCTTGCAGCTTTTCCACCCATGAGAGATGTAGTAGATCATCTTCTTCACCACGAGCTCTCTTGGATGCGGGTTCTTGAGCAATGTCTGGCTCTGTGGGTTCATATTCATTGACCGACACCTCATCATCTCCAAGTCCAGGAGGATGCGGATCATCTCCTGCGCCAAGTCCAGACGCTGCAGGTCCAGGAAGTCCAGAATCACGACCTGCTGAAGAGCTGGGCCTCGAGTCCAAAGGCCGATCAAATCCAGGAGGTACAATGCTCTTCCTTTCAAGTCCAAGTGGAGATGATCGATGAACCACACGATAATCTTCAGGTGCCAATGTTGACTTGGCGGTCTGACGTCTGATGGGTGCATAGGTGGTGGAATCCGGATGCCAAGGAAGATTGGGATGTTCTGGCTCGTTCTCGGCAGGAATCTCATCAGTGAGGTCCTGGTACTCTTTCTTTGGCATGATGTCGGCCAGAGTCTTCCATTGGCTGATGTCTTCCTTGGATGTCACCTCCCATCGAAGACGTTCAGGTTCAGTGACAGGACGAACACTCAGAGCAGAGCAGCGAAAGAGTTTGCCCTGCATGAGAACCCACACCACATGCCTTCGGTGATCTTGAGGATCTTGATGTGGCAATGCCTCTGAGAAGATGACCCGTCCAGGTCCGATCCATCCAGGTCTCTGACTTTTCCTCCTTCCACCACGTGGTCCTTCAAGTTCAGGATGAGCTCGACGCCAGATCTTCACAAGATCGGTGCACTTGTAGTCTCTAAGAGGTTGCCGTGCCTTGGAGTTGGAGAGCCGCATCAAGATGCGTCCAGCTCGATGCTTGCGAGCGACTTGCTCAGCCTGATGTCGGGCTGACACCAGTTTGGAGTATGACAGTTTGTCCTTGATCTGGTTGAAGGTCATGTAGTCCTCATCCAGCAGGCTGTGGTCCTTGCCGAAGGCCCATTGATGTGAAGTGTAGCCGGAGACATATTCAGTGGAGTTCAGGGCAGACGCAGCCAGCACCAAGGTGACCATGGGGTCCTGGTCCATCGCCTCCAGCTGGATTGCAGATGCTGTGTGTTTCAGATCCTTGATGGCATGTTCAACCACGCCATGACTCCAGGCCTCTTTCTCGGCAGGGAAATTGACGACAATGCCATTGTCTTGGCAGAACTTGGTGAACTCTTCGGATCCAAATGCCCGGCCATTGTCTGGAATGAGCTGCAAGGGTTTGGGATAGTGAGTCAACCATCCCTCGCAAAAGGCCTTGATGACCTGTTGCGCAGTCTCAGTCTTCATGACGAGGAGCTCAAAGGGAGGCATCACCGGGACGACCACTCGAAGCTTGGTGGCCATGTCCAGCATCAACAGTCCCTTCACTTTCTTCTTTTGTCCAGGCACCGTCCAGTCGAAGACATCTATGCCGACGGTGGTCCAGGCTTGAGGTAGTTCATGAGTTGCTGCTGGTGGCACTCCTCCAGAGCTTGAGCCGCCAGGCTTCAGGGACTCACATGCTGGGCATTTGAAGTTCTCAGCGATGCGAATCTTCCAGAGAGGTTGGCCTGAATCTCGAAGAAGTCGGACTGTGTTGCGAACAGTTGGATGGCCAGCTGCCTTGTGGTAATGAGCAATGCGGGCAGTCCATCTCTCTGCTTCTTGTCTGGATGGAGGCAATGCCATGGCTTCGGACTGAGATGCCGATGACGGAGCTGCTATGGCCTGATCTTCCTCTGGATCTTCCGCATTCTCAGCAGCCATGATGTCATTCTCATTGATGAAGTCCAGGGAGTTCACATCCTCCTTGGCCATGATGTAGCGAGATCGCTGTGCATTCACCATCTGTGACTTCCAGAAGCGGCTGATGGCTTCGACCATTTTCCATGGGTAGAAGGCTGACCGGCTTGTCTCCTGTCCGGTAATATTCACATGCTGATGGATGGAGCAGCACGTTTTTGCCTTGAAGCGGCTCCAGAAGCCTTCGTCCGTGGTGTTGATTCGCCACTTCTTGTGAATGAAGCCAGTGCCATCGATGGACTTGAGGTCATAGCGACATCCATCTATGCGGCATTGCTGCCAGGGAATGCACTGTTCTTCCATATATGCCTGTAGATCTTGGAGTGCTCGTTGATGCCAACCAAGACATTCTTTTGGCCATTCCCAGTAGATGAAGGTCTCGGGGTCCTCCTCCAAGGTGTCCTTGATGAAGCGTGCAGCGTAGCCAAGCATGCGACGTTCTCGACGACGATAGCTTTCCAACAGCTCTTGTCTTTCTGGACCTTGGTAGTTCAAACGGGTCCAGGGGCACCATTTGGTGCAAGGGAGTGAGAACCACAATCTCTTCGGACGTTTCACCTTTCTCTCATGAGCCAGCCGCTCCCAAGTGGCAGGTTGATAGAGATCATAGCCTTGGTGAAGATTGACCCTTTTGCAGCGCAGTCCTTGGCGTTCCGACGCCTTGGTGAGCCAGCTGTCAGGAGCGCAAGCAAACTCCCACAAGCCATCTCTTTGATCTTGCATGAGGTCCATGGCTGTGTTGGTCAGGGCTGTGGTCAAAGTGACGGCCATGAGCATCACCTTGGCCGCCATGTGCTTGCTCACTGTTCGACATGCTCCTGCTGGTAGGCCTCTGCCAGGTTCTCGGGATCGGTGATCACGTGCCAGCTCTGAGTCGACTGCGATGGACTCTGAGTGCCAGGAGGTGTCATCTTTGCCTTGGCTGAGGGTGAACTGTACCCGTGGTCGTTCTCGAGCACTTGATGCTTGTCCTCTGGGCGCAGAATGGCCTGGTTGATCGTGACCATGAGGGACTCCTCCGCCTCGATCTTCTTGAACATTGCCCGACAGATGTCGATGGTTGGCTTGTAGCCGCGCATCAGTGGCTCCAGCTGGTTGAGCATCTTCTGAACCATTGCCGGACTGTCGTTGCGGGTCGTGTTGCCATGCTTGCCCTCCCGGGGCACGTACTTCAGACGAAGATGGCACACTTGGCAATCCACCCATTGGCCATGAGGGTTGCTCAGAGGTTTGCCCGCTTGGTGCTGATTGTAGCACGGCCATTGATGGATCTGGCAACGAGGGTCTCGAGGATCTGCGTACACCGCCCTCGAGGAGTCGAAGGGCGCCGGTGGTGCCTTCTTCGGTGTCGCCTCGGTCACCTGCTTGACCATCGCCTCCACATCGGCTGGAGTCAAAGTCTTGGGAGCCATTCACGCCGAGGGAGTGCGAGTGCGAATTGGGGCTGGTGTCAACGAAGTGGACACGCGGCATCGAAGACTGAGCCAGATGTTGCCGGTGAGTCGCACCTGCTGCATGAACTCTTTGTAAAAGTGCTTTTGAACGATCATGTACATCTTCACTGACTGTCATGAACATGAATGGTGTTGAAGCTACCATATCATAGTACTCCAAAGGATGAAAAAGAAGAGGTTGAAGTGCAAATGCCGTCTGTTGATTGGACCCCTTGTGCACATGAATAGAAGCGTGACCAGACCCAACATTGCCCATCGTAAGGTAGTAGGAGATGTCCAGGATATAGTGTCCCTTGTTGTTGGTCTTCAACTGATATGCTTCGGGGTGTTCTTCATGCGCATTCAGGGCCAATCCCGTCATGAAGTCGATCACCATCGCGGATTCGGCTCCGGCCAAATGGTCCATGCCCAAAAGTATTGGAACCAGGGTGCCCTTGTTGGTGTCAAACTCAGGTGGATTTGGCAAAACATATAGTCCAAACGATCGAAGATGACCTGAAACCTTGCTGGAAAGAACCACTCTGTAAAGTGCCTGACCCCATCGACCATTCCCAAATCGAAAGTACGGTCGCGCATACGGTTGCACGTCGATGGAGGCTCCAGGATCAAAGCTCAGCAATGCCTGGATCAGTCCCTTGACTGATTCTTCAGGGCCTGCCGAGGCAGTGGCACCGCTATCAATCAAGGCCTCGCCAGGAGAAACATTGGCGGATGAGGCCGCATTCAAATGCTCAGTCGTGAGACTCTCATGAATCTCAAGCCCGTTCATGTAGAAGGGCTCCATGGCATAGGCATTCACAGCAGGTCGGCCAAGAGCTTTGGTCTTGCTCTTGCCCTTTCCTTTCCACATGGCATGTAGGTGTGCAGGTCGTGAAGGTGACTTTGACTTGGTTTTGCCCTTGCCCTTACCGATCATGTACGTGTCATACACTGGGGAGTAGTCCGTGTAGAAGGAGCTGTAGCCCTTAGACTTACCCTTGTGGAACTGGGGGTGCATGCGATCTGGACATTCCCGTGCCAGGTGTTGAGTTGAACCACACTTGAAACATGCAGGACGAGGCAGTCCCTTGCTGGTGACATGACCAAAGCCACGATCTTTCCGAAGAGCAGCTTGAGCACGTTGGGCCTCGGTCCATGTGCGCTGTTCCAAAGCCATGCCATCAGCTGTCTTTGAGATGTCAGCTTCTGGTTCACCTGTGTCCGTCTGGGTTTGAGCCTGCAGTTCATGAACAGGCTCTTCATTCCAGGATTCTTCATAGGCATGGAAGCCATAGTTCTCGTCAAGGTCATAGTCCCAGGAGCTCCAATCATCAGTGCCCACATAGGCATGCCAGTTCCAGCTTTCATCATCCTCCCACCAATCATCGGCAGCTTGGGAGGCATAGAGCTCTTGAAACATCGCTTGTTGGCCAAATGAACCAGTTCTACCCCCCAACAACTGATCATCCCAAAGGGTCTGAAGAGCTTGGGTGACAGTTTCAAACTCCAAGGAACCTTTGGTGGTGGAAATGATGTCACGTTTTTCATCAGGGTTCAAACCAGCTGCTTGAAGAAGTCTGAACCCCCTCAACACTCCAAGCACAAATGAATCTGCTAATGAAAGTTCGTCGAGAGGCTTGGACTGAGCAGGCGATGTCTTCACTACCGTTGGAGTTCCAGCTGAACCATGGTGACTGGGCGAGCCACCCATGTCTTGAGGACCAGCGGCAGCTGATGTCGTTGATGCTGAAGGCTTCAACTTGGGATCTTGATCCTCCTTGGAATCTTCTTCATCATCAGGAGGTGGCTCTTCGGGGTCAGGCCACCACTCATCCCATTCATCCCATTCTTCAGCATCATCCGGCAAGCCGAAGTCTTTCTCCTCCTGCTTGATGCCAAGCTTGTCCTCGTGGAGCCTTGAAATGGCCTCAACGAACTCGGAATAGCCCAAAGCTTCTCTCACCAGGAAGGAATTCATGGCTTCTCCCTGATGACGTTTGAACGAGAAGTATTGGCTGCAAATCGCAGCCGCATTTGGAAGGGCTTGACGTACCAAGGGGCTCGCGGCCAGAAGACGAAGCAGCTTCTTCGTGCCGCCAGCGCTGTCAAAGTCCACATTGGCCCATGACATAGCCAGGAGCCTTGCTGGACCGGTGAGGCGACTGATGATCTTCGTGGCACAGTAGCGTCGCTTGTGCTGTGGAGTAGCCCTGATGTACCAACCGATCTCTCGAGTGAAGCGCCTCCAGGTCCGGGCTTCCCCATTCCACGTGGGGACATGTCCGCTGTCTTTGTCAGCCATGGTGCAAGGTCAAGGGTCCAGGTTCTATCACCTGGAAGTGCAAAACACATGAAGTCCCACCAAAATCAGGTAATCGAGGAACACTATGTCTCGTGCACTGAGGTGGGAGAAAAACCAAAAGCTAGCTTTCCGAGGAGATCGAATCCCTTGAAGATGTTCTCAACTATAGGAAAGCAAAGTCAGGTCCCTGGAGCGGATTGCTCCGCTACCAATGCAGCGGAGGTAGCTGCACTGGTAGCGTAGCGGGCTTTCAAAAGGAGGTGGTGGTAGCGAACACGATGCGAGCCCACCCAACCAAGGATCACACAGATCCGAAGCACCTTTTCTCTCAGTGCCGTTCGAAGGCCTCCACGGCCTATGTAGCCACCATGGCCGAGTTCCGACCAGTGATCACGTGGATCAAAAGGGGGCCCCCTGGTTTGGGCCATACGCAAATGGAGAAAACATGGTGTCACCTGAAACACGTCCCAAAGCTGCAGTCTCCGAACTTGATGCAATCGCTACTAGGTTGGAGGCCATTGGTTGGACAGGTCATTGCTATTGGATTTTGAGGTCACAAAGAAGAACGCCAAAAGGTCACGACGAACTGAAGAAGCTTGTTTTGCTGTGCTACTTTCAGCAGATCCAGGCAAGGATATTGCTTAGGAAATGTCCTCTGCTTCTTTGGTAGGCGCTGACTGCAGGAGAATGGATTTGGGCCAGGTCAGTCAGGTGGTTCGATGCCAGAATCCATAATTTGTAGATATGATGATGTGCATTGATGTACAGAATCTCCGATGATGATATGATCCAAGTTTGCAAGCACCAACCCGAAATTCTGCAAACGAGCGACTGCACCATCCACCAAGATCTTCTCCACACCTTACCACCAGACCCTTTCTACCGGTCCCATCAAATGTGAGTCTGGGCAGAATTTTTGAAAACAGGTGTAACGCCTCAAGTTTCCCTCAAACGGAATTCATGTTGGAGGCCATCGCTAGTAGGCTGGAGGCCATTGCTATTAGGGTGGAGGCCATTGCATGTTGGGGTCGAAACGCTCAGTTGCGCACGCTGAGCTCGCGACTGGGCTGTTGGTCCTCACTCAAGTAGCTGAAACCAAAAGGCGTCATTGGTTCAAAGCCTCCGGCGCCAAACTAAGATGGGAAGTGTCCCAGGACAGAAGCGCACCTCATTGGAAGACAGGGATTTCTACAGTGTCAAACAAGTCTATATCAGGTAGTATCCTAAAATGTTCCACCTGGATGGTATGGCTCGGATGGGATCAAAATGGCAGGCCGGCTCCTCGCCCAGTTCCGGACAAAGCAATCAGTTAGAATATGGCTTCTCCAAAGCTGCCAGGACACAGAAACGAGACCCAAAATGAATGAATTCCAATAATCAGAACCCTAGAAGCCTCTACCGCTGGGCACTTCTGACCAGCACTCTTTTGGGCACCAATAAGCTGTGCGTTCCATCATAAAACTGCTCATCGTGACATCGTGATTCTTCCTGCAAAATGTCTGAACTATCTGAAGACATTCCAGCGTCTTCATCCTCCTGAAGTTCACTTCCATCTCCTCCTGCCTCTTCTCTTCTCCTCTCTTCGGATCCTTCACGCTTTGGAAGATCGCAAAACTTTCTGCTAGCATTCCATGCCGCCAAACGGTGGCCATGCTGGCCATAGGCGTGTGAGGAGTCGAAGCCATCGTAAAAAATGTTCATAGCTTTGTGCAGCATGCTGTTGGTGTCCTCCTCGTCTGCATCCAACTGGCCCCGAAAACGCAGCAGCGGCAGCGGCAATTGTGATATGCTGCGAGACCTCATGATGGCCATGTGCATAGCCTGGAGGATCAGGCTTGCCGTCATTGGATCTCCCTGGTGTTGTGTTATCACACTGGAGCCCGTCAAAAGGAAGGGTAGGTTTTGCGGGTCTTCTTCCATGAGGTGATTTATGTCTTCAAGCTCTTCGTGGGTCAAGGCTTCAACCAGCCGCCGAAACTTCTCTAATAATGTTATAGAGGACGCGGATGATGCACCCTGAGTGACCTGTGCATCTTCTGCTAGAGGTTTCTGAGAGGCCAAGGATGCATGCCATGACAATGATGGAGATCTGCAATGAAAGTCAGCAAATTTCAGTCCCATTGCTTGCACAGCTGCCCATGGCGTGGTATGCGGCGCCGATGGATCAATGACCTTTGCATTGAGAGCCCGTCGACGCATGTCTCTTAGTTGCTCCTCGTGCAATGCTCCAACAGAATGATCACCATTGTCACATTCATCAAGAAAGTCCATCTTCCATGGCAGTGCTTTGCCGCTGTCGTTCAGTCCACGGTTGGGGAGGTATGTCTCAAAGCCCGGGTGGCTGTTGCCCGGGATCTCATTGCGGCAAACCACAAGGCCCATGCGCACAAGTGCACGCATCAACAAGCGGACTCCCAGAAATGTAAAATCATTTGGAAGTTCCCAACTGCGATTTGCAAGTGCCTGGGCAACCCAAACTAACTTGGTGAGGGTCGTTTCATCTTGAGTTGGTCAATAGTTTCACAAATTGTGAAGCCGCGAGGTAGATCGGGAAGGTGGAGATGGCCCATCAAGGCACGAAGCTTCTTGGTGATGGACAAAGAGCCCACTGTCAAGGGCTCACCATGCTCCAGCGCAAGCCAGGCGGCTTCCATGTCAGAATCTGAGAGCTTCCCTTTTCGTTGGTGTAGCAAAACCAGCGGCTCAAGGGCCTGGTCCTCATTGCTGCTGCTTGCAGGATCGAAGTCATAGCTGTCATAGCCATCCAAGGCGTTGTTGAAAGCCAGTTTTCTTCTTAGCAAGAGCTCCTGCTCGTCGTCAAGATCTTCCTCCTCTAGACATGGTTTGTCTTCTCTTTCTTGTGAGTTCTCAGGCTTGTCCTTTGTCTGCCCTGATCCTGATGGATCTTCAAAAGGCCTCACCCGTGGTAGAACTATGTCTTCTCCCCAAAATTCACCTCTCACCAGAGTGAGTTCCTTCAGAACGGCCGCAACGGCATCTGGGTTTAGCTCAAGCCATAAGACTGCACTCAGCCATTGGTGATCATTTTCCGGGTCAAGGATTGGGGAGTTGCTTTCTGCATCAGCCTCTGAAGCCTTGTCGTTGTTTGTTGCGGATTCAGCTAAGCAGTGATCTTTGACCGCGGGATCAAGGTCCGCTCCTTCTTCTCGCACGCATGTGGATTCCTGTTGTGGTGGCTCTAGCCAAAACCCGACTGCCCCTGTATTCTCCACCATTTGTACCATTGCAAGACCTTGACGGGTCTTGTCCTCAAGCTTAACGATCACATTACCGATAATGCCGTTGTTCGTCTTCAGTAGGCGATGCATTGAAGCCTCACGAGTTCGGCCATCTTGATCCTTTCGCCACTTCATGGCCACCAAATCTTGGCCACCGATGCATGTGGCAGATGTCCAAAGAGACTCGTTGGACACCGCCATTTGAATGCTGTATTCTCGTCTCCGAGATGGACGATGAAAAGCACGACGCATCTCTGGGAGGCTGGCACTCTCAATTGGCGTCTGCATGCGGCGCACGTCAAAGAAAAGGATTGCATCGTGGGATCCTTCACCTCCTGTGGTGACTGCAATTTGGGAGTCGGTGACTGACGTGCCAAGCGCGGGGAACAGGGTCATGTCAGTCACACGCAGCACCGGTGAAAACATTCTGCTACCCTCTGCCTCCCACATTGATTGGGATGAGCGCGATCGAAAGTCAGCCAGCTTGATGGTATTCTCGCATCCTAGAAGCAGCACTGGTGGAGTCAGCCATGCTCCACATTGAGCTTTCTCCACTCCTAGCTCTTGCACTACAGCTGATCTATTCAGATCTAGCACTCTGACCCTCACATCTCCTGCTCCAAGTAGCCCCAAGGCTTCTGGTCTTCCATCATGCGGTGGCACAAGCCGGGTCAGGTTCTTGATGTGCATCGCTGTCGTGATAGACCAATTCTGCTCAGCATCATGCTTGAGCAAGTTGAGCGTTCCAGCTGTGCGTACAACCGCCTGTCTTTGCCAGCTGCAAATCTCCAGCACTGACTCCGTGAAGCATCTTTCTGTCTTCGTCCATTCCATGAAGACTGACTGATCGTACCTTGGCGCATCTTCACTCATTTCCTTGAACTGAAAAGAGAATTTACACAGCGTCTTGGGATTACCAGGCATGCAACCAATGATCTCTGGTTCCTGAAAGCCTGGCACGAGGGAAAAAGCCCTCCGGAAGGGCTGAGTCTGGTGCGGAGTAATTTTTCGGATGTGCTTCTCCACCTCATTGTGATAGGACTGCCGCATGATCAACTGCAACTCTGGGAAGCTGTCACATCCTGACTGATTGGACTGCTTGGATCTTCCAGGATCAAATTTCCAAAATCGCGCCGATTGGGCGGTCAGAGAGCCGATGGGTCCCTTCTTCCCAAGCTCATGATCAGCCAAACTTTGCAAATCTCTTGTCTCTCGGGCCATGGCGAGCAAACCTTCACTAAATTGTTGAATAATGCTACAATATCTGCGCTGTAAGCACCAAAATGAAACATGGAAATAGTATTGGGAGAAAGAATGGTTGTGCAGGGTAGGGCTGATCTCCCTGTATTACTCCCACTGTTTCCATCTTCCTGATTAGGCTCAACGTTTCCGCCCCGGTCATAGGTATTCCTGCAGATCGAGCCTAGTTTCCCTGCGGCAAAAATAGATGTTCAAAAGGAAAAGCGCAAAAACATCTCAGAGAAGAACTCCCTCATTCACTCCCAAGCCAAACAAACTTGACACATGTCCTCCACATCGCATGCTCCCTCTGAGCTTTCCCGGCTGCCGCGCAACTCTGGGCATCCGTGCGGAGCATTCCTCTTGTAATAAACCCAATAGCCACTGTTGGCATCCACCACCTGCGATCGAGCCCAAGGTCCTTTCGCTTGGCGCCTTCTCCGCTTGACCAGCTTTGAAAAACGGCCCTGCAAAGCCCAGAAAGCTTAAATCTTCACAGTCTACATTCATAGCGATGGTCTCCCACCTACTGGCGATGGCCTCCAACCTAGTAGCGATGGCATCCAACCTACTAGCGATGGTCTCCAACCTACTGGCGATGGCCTCCAACCTAATAGCGATGGCCTCCAACCTACTGGCCATG
>JAOBYK010466678.1:0-13912 GCA_025434845.1 Phenganax subtilis | reverse complement strand
TTTTGGCCACGCGGGCGGAGCGCACAGTTTTGAACATGCTCTGTTGTTGATTGTCCACTCCTGATCTCGCGTCCACGCGGGGAAACTTAAGTCACTTCTTCTACCTTTCTTGGCGTGCACGCAACAGTAAGCGCTTACAGGCAATGTTACAACAGAGCATGTTACAAACTGTGCGCTCCGATCGCCCGGCCTAAACGGCCGTAGTGGAACAAAATTAGCCACTCAAGTGTTTGTGAGGATTTCAGTTTTCTCAGTGAAATAAGATTTGGTGACTTTGACTTGTATAGAAGTACAAATGTTGAAGATATTTTGCCATTTTTAAAGACTATGTCGTATTTCTCTAATCGCAACTTGTACGTTCTGTTGTCAAACAATCATGTTGTATAGTGTCGATGTATTTTGGCTCAAAGAGTGTTCAAACACTTCTGGAAATTAAATCAGTACGACAGTTCCTAAAATTAAATACTTTAACATTCAAAGTGACAAGTCAGCTATGAAGCAATATTGCAAAGTTTTTCCTTATCCGTGTTCATCAGCGTTTGCCTGTAGAAACGTTGTACTATCCTTGCATCCCTAGTCTCTTTTAGTCAGGGTTCCCAGTTCCCACGGTCCTTAAAAATCCTGGAAAGTCCTTGAAATTGAAAAAAAATTCCAGGTCTGGAAAGTCCTTGAAAATTGGTTAGGTCCTTGAAAGTCCTGGAATTTTCTCTCACTCGGGCTGGCATTACTTGAAGGATGCTCAGTTGCGATAAAATTTAGGTATGATTGCTCTGTGATGATAAACCAAAACTTGTGTTGTGATTCGGATATTCGACGGTCGGGTTATTACGCCAAAGTAATTTGCAAAACTTAATGTTATTTGGTGATAATATCAAGGGTTGCAAAAACTTAGGTGATTTTCAAAGATTTTTCCAGTTTTAAAGCTCTTGAATTTGCTGAAAAAGGTTCTTGAAAGTACTGGAAAAGTCCTTGAATTTTATATTCAATATATGGTGGGAACCCTGTTTAATACATGTATTTATTTTTTGTCATCTGGCTATATTATATTTACTTTAGACACAGCATTCAGCAAAAATCCAAACAAGAATCAGTGGTACAATTTTGATGATAGTAGCGTTACGTCTATGTCCGAAGACAGAGTCGTTGTAAGTACATCTTTGTTGTTCTTCTAGCAGGGCGAAAACTTTGTACTACTAGCATTTTTGTTTCCACTGTTTACCCTAAAAAAGTATGTCAGTTTCTTAATAATTTGAAAACAATTCTGTTATTTTAAATAACTTTCATAAAAGAGAAGAAAGACTAGCTTATATTTTGCAATATTTCATTTAACACTTCGCTTATTAGTTCCTGGGGTACTAAGGTTTGAAATTGCATAGGCATTTTACAAATCAATAGAAATGCAACATAACAGAGTGCTTTAAATTTTCCTTGAACATTTTTGTATTTTACACGGTTTTAGACTATAAACACAAAGTCGTTTGGTTATTGGTATTAGAATAAGATGAATTTTGTCATCATAAAATAATGTTGTTGGATAAACTGTTCTATACTATTTTACTAATAGCATTTACTGTATCATCTGCACTATTGTATTTAAAGCTTCCAAGAATGTTCCCAGTTGCATGATAGTTGCTTGGCTGGTCTTCTTTGGTGAAACTGTGTTTCATTCTACAAGTGCATCTGAAAAAATTAGAATAATGGGGAAAAACTGATTTTTTCCTTTCCATATTATTTAATACTAAAAAATAGTAAGTGTATATAATCAATGGAATATGAGGTAAAGGAATTTGGAACTTATTTTGTTTCAATTAGTCAATCACAAGTTACAACTTATGAAAATCAAAAATCTGTTATCTCCACGTATTAGAATATTTTCTGGAACCAGCAGGCAGAGCTTCTTAAGATTTTTGTTGACTTGAAAAATGCCATGCAAACTCACAAAAACCACAAGTGCCACATACCCAATCTGCCTTTATATGCAAATGCCGACTGCTGGACTTCAACCATGGGAAAGAAGTCAGATCTAACTGATGCTCAAAAGGCTACCATTGATACAATGCTCAAAGAAAAGAAAACTCAAGAGGATTGCTGAAAGAGCCGGCTGCTCGCAGAGCTCTGTTTCAAAGCACTTCCGTGGAAACTTTATTGGAAGGAAAGGATGTATCAGAAAGAAATGTACAAGTAAAAGGGATTAGCATAGACTGGGGAAGATTGTCAAATTTAGCCGTTTCAGGAACTTGGGAGAGCTTCATAGGGAGTGGGCTTAAGCTGCAGTCAAAGCATAAAGAGCCACCACGCATAGACGCCTACAGAAACAGGGCTACAAATGTCGCATTCTTTCTCTCAAGCCGCTTTTAAATCTGAGAGATTAAGATAAGAGGCATCTGGCATGGGGTAAAGAGAAAAAGACTGGTACTGTTGGTCATTGGTCCCAATTCCTGATCTCAGATGAAAGCACATTTTGCATATCATTTGGGAATTAAGGTGCAAGAGTGTGGGAAAAGAGTGGGGAGACAAAATCGCAAGTTCCATGAAGGCCAGGGAAAAGTTCCCACAATCTGTGATGCTTTGGGGTGCAGTGTCATCCGCTGGTTCTGGTGCACTTTGTTTTGTTAAATCTAAAGTCAACACAGCCATCTACCAGGAGATTTTAGAACCTTTCAGGCTTCCGTCAGCTGAAAAGCATTTTGGAGATCCTGATTTTCTCTTTCAAAATGATTTAGCTCCATCACACTGTGCAAAGCGAACAACTAGCAGCTTTGCTCACAAAACAATTTCTGTTTTTGACTGTCCAGGCAACTCATGTGACCTAAATCCCACAGAAAATCTTTATGGCATTGTTATGAAGAAGATGAAGAACAGAGTCCTCCTCTGTATAACTGAGTTATACAGAGGAGGTGAAGGAAGCAATCAATGCCACTTGGGTATAAATAACACCTCTGGAGTGTCATGGATTGATTGCCTCTATGCCACACTGGACTTATATGCAGTAATTCGTGCTAGAGGAGGCCGAACCAAATACTGAATGAATACTGAAACAAGTGTAATGGTGTATCCTTCTTGAAAGCTGAAATCTCTGAATTTTGAATCTTTATTTTATTGATCGTCTACTTTATTCAATAAATTGTAATTCCAGATTTTTGATTTTTATAAGTAATATGTTCCATAACATCTTGATGGATTTTGATTCCATTTCTTTGAGATGGCCTCTATACTGGTATAATTAACCTCCTTTTCCAATCAACAACAACATTGTTTTCCTTTTTTAGAAAACCCTAAGTTCGAAGGGTATTATTATTACATGGTAATTCAATGCCAGGGTATTCTTGGGCTAAATATCTGTTTCCGGAGTTATGCAACTGTAGTATATTGACAGACTTTATTCAAATTTAATTCATACAATAAACGTTAGTCATAACTCAACATAACAACTTTTGAGTTCCCAAAGCATTCTGGTACACTTACATAATTAACATAATTATACATTACACTACTTTTCCTTTAAGAAAAACAAAACTTATCAGAACCACACAATTACATTACTTATCGTCCAAACCGATTTACAGGCTTTCTACTTCTTGCTGACCTCCGTAGAGGTTGTTCAGAAACAGCCTCAACAGGCAAAGGCGGTACTGGTGTCACCTGTTTCTCAACATTCTGTGACTCGCACCTTTCACTGATACTACTAGCGGTCTCCACATCTTCACTTTCACTGTTTCGCTCCTCCGCTTCTGGCAAATTAATATGTAAGCCCTCACTACAATCTTCCATCTCATTTCTCCTGCTTTCTACATTGTCACATGCTTTGATCAAATGATCTGAGTGCACTCTCCTCACCCTGTTTCCACAGTTTACTTCATACGTACGGGGTCCACAAGCCTTAACTATAGTGCCTAAAATCCATTTCTGACTTCTAACATTCGTTCTCACATTACGAATGCGTACTAGTTCGTTCCTCTCAAAGGCTGTTTCTCTCTTACCTTTCTTGTCCTTATACTCCTTTTGTTTTTCCTGCCTACTTTCTATTGCCTGTGCAAGATCAGGATGAATTAAACTTAATCTAGTTCTTAAACGGCGTTTCATCATTAGTTCTGCTGGTGACACACCCGTCGTACTATGAGGTGTTGTCCAATACCTGAGAAGAAAATTTGCTAGCCTATGCTTCATGGACTTACCCTGTGTTCCTTGAATAACTTGTTTTGCTAAACACTCTTTAACTACTCTAACTGATCTCTCCGCTGCCCCATTTGACTGTGGATGATATGGAGGGACTAATGTGTGCTTGATACCGTTACAACTCATAAATTCAACAAATGCAGCTGCCGTAAATTGAGGTCCGTTGTCGGACGCTACCTCTTCAGGCAAACCCCACGCAGCAAAGATTGAACGAAGCTCATCAATAGTACGAACGGCTGTTGTGGAGGTCATATGTCGCACCTCAATCCACTTGGAGTGACTGTCCACTAATACCAGGAAATAATCTACACCTTCCTGGCAGAAATCAATATGAACATGCTGAAATGGTCTGGTAGGCCATTTCCACGGTATCAGTGGTGCATGTGTGTGAGCATTTCTTACTGACTGACACACAGTGCACGAGCTCACAGTACTTTCAATGTTGTCATCCATCTGGGGCCACCACACGTAGTTACGAGCAATTGCCTTCATCCCACAAATACCTGGGTGCTCCCAATGCAACTCTTTAAGCATTTTCTCCCGAAAAACGGGTGGAATAACAACCCTCGAGCCCCACAATACACAGCCTTGTTCGCACGACAATTCCAGTTTTCGGTTATGGAATGGTTGAAGACTATCTTCCCTACAGGCCTCTGGCCATCCAGAAACAATAAAGTGATGTACTTTTCCAAGCACCGGTTCAACTTTTGTTGCCTTACCTATCTCACGTGCTGTTATTGGAAAATCCTCCTCAATTGCATTTACCCTGTATATTGGACTTTCACTGCCTATAGTCGAATCCTCATGTGGCAACCTGGAGAGTGCATCGCAATTTGCATGCTTTTCAGATGCTCTGTATTCTATCTCATACTCATAAGCAGACAGTACTAATGCCCACCTTTGCATCCTTGCAGCAGCAAGCGTAGGAATTGCAGACCTTGGCCCTAAAATCGCCAATAATGGCTTATGATCGGTGATCAAAGTGAACTTCCACCCATATAAGAATTGGTGAAATTTTTTCACACCAAAGATAATTGACAATGCCTCACGCTCAATTTGTGCATAGTTCTTTTCGCTAGAACTAAGTGTTCGAGAGGCGTATGCAATTGGCCTTTCTTGACCATTATCCATCACATGACTTAATTATGCCCCAAGCCCATAACTGGATGCATCACAAGCTAGTCACACTTCTCTGTTTAAATCATAATGCACTAACAAAGTATTACTAGTAAGGCCTTGTTTACAGGCATCATAAGCTTTTTGGCAGTCATTTGTCCACTCCCAAGGGACATTTTTTTTTAAGAGTTCGTGTAACGGTGCCAAAATTGTTGCTAAATTTGGGAGGAATGAGTGATAATACTGGATCATTCCCAAAAAGGATCTTAGCTCACTGGTATTTGATGGTGCATGAGTCTCTCTAACGGCTTTTACTTTCTCATACCCTGTGCATTGATTTTTAGGCCTAGGTAAACAACTTCGCATCTCATCTCACCACTTACCTGCAGTGTCTCACCGGTATAGGTTTTCAACTTTACTCTCGAGGGATACAGAGGGAAATTACTAAACTTCTCATCATAGATACCCTTACTCATAATGGAGAAATCTGCTGCTGTATCAATCACCTTATCACATGCAATCCCATTAATAGATAATTCTACAGTATATCTATCACAAGCTTTTTTTGATTTTCCTGAATACAGTGAAAAAATACCTAGTTCATCACCATCACTATTGTCCTTATCGAACGATGACAAGTTCTGAATGTTACCTCCCTCTGTACGTCCAGGCTTGGTAGTTGAACCAGATTGACCATCTTTACCTCTATCTTTACTAGTACTTCCACGACACACTGATGCTATGTGACCTATTTTTGAACATTTATAACACTTCGCCGCCTTAAATCTACAAGTTTTTGCCAAGTGAGTTCCGCCACACCTGTAGCATCCTTGTTCTTCTGTTCTTGAACTTGCTAGATTATTCACCGTCCCTTCACTAAGACCACGGTCCCGACTTTGAGGATGAAACTCTTATGTGTTCTTCTCAGCCATTTCCATCGCTTTTGCAATCTGGCAGGCTTTTTCAAACGTTAGGTTCTCCGTATTCAACAATTTGTTCTGTATCTTGATGCTGTTCAGCCCACATACAAACTGGTCTCGCAATGCTCATTTTAGAAACTCGCCAAAATTGCAATGAATAGTCAGTTTTTTTAGTGCCACAACAAATTCACCAACTGACTCACCGGGTTTTTGGTTGCGTGTTCCGAAATGAAAACTCTCAGCAATCTCCAGCGGCGGTGGGTTAAAATGCTTCTCCAGCGCTTGAACCATGTCAGTGAACGGTGTGTCCTTTGGTTTCGCGGGAACCAACAGGTTGCTAAATGTGGTATATACTTCCGGCCCAAACTCCGTTAGAAAAATTGCACGTTTTCTTTCTTGTACTAGTTGATTAGCTGCCTCATTGTCTTCGCCTGGTGTCTCTACAATATTGTTAGCCGTGAAAAACATTTCCATTCTTTCCACGTAGGATTTAAAACTCTCTCGTTCAGGATTGAACACACCAACATGGCCGAGTAATCCTCCCGCCGTGGCCATTTTGGACTTCTGACACCGACTTTTATCTAATTTTGGAAGACTCCGTGTCCAAAAAGAAATTCTTAGCTGCCAGGATTTCTCACGTGACTTTGTGCATGTAGAAAATCCCATCCTCGTCGCCAAAAATGTAGTATATTGACAGACTTTATTCATATTTAATTCATACAATAAACGTTAGTCATAACTCAACATAACAACTTTTGACTTCCCAAAGCATTCTGGTACACTTACATAATTAACGTAATTATATATTACAGCAACCATAGCAAGTTGCGATTGACTAACTGAAACAAAATAGATTTCAAATTCCTTTACCTCCCGTTCTATTGATTATGTACACTTGTACTATATTTTTATATTGAAAATTATGACAGTAAACAACTAGTTTTTCCACAGTCTTCTAATTTTTTGAGACACACTTGTCAATGTGGCTCAATTTGTTGAAGATCAAAGAGTTTAGGTTTGTATAGTGCATGCCATGTTTAAGGCCCAGACACACTGGACGCAATTCGGCAACGCGACGCGATTTTTCATATTTTAAAAGCGAGTAGATCTATCCATAAAAGAAAATTTTACAAGACATTTAGACTAAATGAATATGAATATTATATCGCCTTTGACTATCAGTTAGTGAAAGTCGAAAAATCTCGTTGTCGACGAATTACGTTAGGTGTGTCTCAGCCTTTGCAGAAGAAATTACCAGACAATGCCTGGACCACCAAGGCAATATTCTGGTCTCAACAAAACCAGCAATCAGCACAAGGTGTAGAACGTTTTTGGGAGCAGTAATGTTCAAGAACTTGAATAATGGGTGAAGTGGTCGTCCAAGAATCACATGTATGCCGAAGAATATTGCATCTGTACATGAGTATGCTCTGTCATGGTAAAAGATCTTCAAGACGAAATGGATTGGAACCAGCTGAGCAATGTCTGGGATTTCTTGATCATTTGATAGAATTCGATGAAGCAGTCTTTTGCTTAAACTTGGATAAGAATACCAAAACAACAATACATTATTGATAGACAAGCTACATGGTGGCAACAAGATGGAGCATCTTCCCTAATAAATGATGCAACAAAGCAATGTTTTTGCAGGCAATTTCCTCTTTCATTGATGAGCAAGTGAAGGAATTCCCCTCACTCCCCTACGCTTTTTAAAATTGTATTGTCACGTGTAGCCAAGTCAGCAGCACAATTGTGACAGCATAGCATTATTTGGAACAACCAATGGTCTGACATTCCTTCAACACATGAAAAGTTTGACTTCCAAACCTGTCCTTACTCTTGCTTGTATTTTGTGGAATTAATAATGACACACTCTCTTACATTAAATATTTATCATTTTCTTAAATTTACTGCCAACAACATGTATTTATATTTGCAGTTTTGTGATGTAGTTCAAAATTTTACGCAACTCTTACATCAGTAAAGTAAACGTCTCAGGAGATATGTGACATTAATGTTTGTTGGTATTTTTTTAGCTACGCATTACGTTTCAGCCTTTTTCATGCTTATGACGGTACTTCACTTGTTTATTTCAACATTTTATTGCTCTGTGAAGGAGATCAAAGTTTAGAAATGTTCATGTGTTGTTTTTTTCATTCTTTAAACAATTTTCTTTGGAACATGAGATTCTTTCATATTTTCGCAAGTGCACATGTGTGTAAAAAATAAATATGGTGGACATTTGTGTCAAAGCAGCAAAGCAATACAAGGGCTTTAAACTAAAGCAAGACTGTATTTTAGAAAAATACTTAATGTATGTTGAAAATGACAGATTGAAATATATTTCTACTTCCTTCCATGCCCCAGTATAATAATGGTATCAGTATGGTAAAGGGGATATATATATAGGAACTGCTTTAGTTTAAAGTGAAGTCGCTTGCATAATTAATAGTATTGTATGAACCATTGAACTACTGTTATATAGGATAATCTAAGTTTGCTTTTCTTCTTTCGAATGAAATCTATTTGATTTTAATACCTTAATTCCTTTTCAAGTTATTAAGAATAGGACTTAGACCTTTAGCATGTCACTCCTAATATAGAGATGTTTTGATACAGGCATGATTTATAAACTATGGCATTCAGAATGTTTTCTTGTAATAGACCTTACCGATTATTCTCTTTTACCCAATGGCCTCGTTTCCATGGCAGATAAAGACTATATTCCAATGCATTCCTGGACAAATTTGTTTCTTGTTGAACTTAGGCTCAATAACAATGTGATTTTCAGTCCTATTAAGCACAAAACACGAATAAGTAATTGACATGAAAACGAGGTCATTGGGTAAAAAGTGAATAAACGGTAAGGTCTATTTGCAAAAAACAACCTATCAAAAACAGTGGCTACAAGTCCATAAGCTAAACCAAGGGTGAATGATAAAATAGATTTATCTATTTGCAAAGGCCATCGTGTTCTTCGCATACATAACAAATCTTCACGTAAAACTTGTGGGAGCAAAACTGAATCAACAAAACTATGCAAGTGGTGGGCAATTGTTGTGGTAGTAAATTTTTTTCTATAATTGAATAAGGTGATATTTCTGTTGTGAATCTAGCTTATACTTGAAGCTTGTGTATCTAATTAATGCACATGTTATCTTACTGAGCTAACTAGTGCGAGCAATATTCCTCCACCTGTAGCTCTTTTTCAGGACTCAAAATTCATCTCAGATATAATTGTCACTAAACAAGAAGTTTTGAACATGATAAGATTTGTTAGTAAGTTCAATCATGTGGTCATGGTGGTATAGCTAACAAAATAATCAATCTTTGTAATCAACCTCGGTTTTCATGAGGTTTTTGAACCATATTATTTAAAAGTGGCAAACTTCCTTCTCATTAGGAATTGGCAAATGTTGTTCCCTTGAGTAAGAAACTAAATTGTCAACTGAAAACTAACTACCATTCTGTTTTGTTTTTGCCTTCTCTGTGTAAAGTATGTGAAAACTAGTGTTTCCAGTCTTTACAACTTTCTTCTTGACATTGGTTTTATTCCTCCAATTTACCAACTGATATTACTCATCAAATTTATAAAACTTTGGATGCTGGAAAAGAGGTTGGGATGGTGTTCTTAGACACAAGTGAAGCTTATTGATGAATGGGGTTCAGATTGCATGGGAAAATGTGTGGTGATCATCATCAGGGACCTTGTAATAATTGACGGCTATTCTTCTCAGTCAGTGGAGTCCGATGCTCTGTGCGGATCTGCTTTTGGATTCACCTACTAAATGGCATAGCATGAAAATTTCTCTTTAACAGAATCTTCTCATTTGTCCTTTTATTGTTTTTGGACAGACGATGCATTAGGGTAGTTGACAGTCACAAACATCTCAGCCTTAAGTTTGAAAGTAACATGTCCTGGCGTAGCCATGAATTAAATGTGCCGAAAGTAGTAAAAAGCAAATTTCATCAGGTTGTATAAAAAGTTAATAAGACCATTTTTGGAGTGTGGTGAAGGTGAATCTAAACTATTTGATTGTATTCAATACAATTCTCATATTGTTGTTAGTGGTGCACAGTTAAATGCAAATTATCCACATCAAGTGTGCAATAGGTTGTTTGATGTTCCTTTTACTCTTCAATCCTCAATGTTATGCACGCATCTTATACTTGGATTTCATACATTTAATAGTCATTTGTTTGAAATAAATTGTTGTTCCTTCCCCTACCGTAATTGTGGTAATGGTAGGAAATCTGTTTAGCACTGTTTTGGAGTACCCTCGATTTTCTCTTCAGTGCAATTTATTTCCAACATCTGCCGAGCCTATATGTTGTATGAGATAGTTGCAGAGTAAATGATACGTGTAAAGTTTCTCATATTCTTAATGGTATGGAGAATGTAAGAGTTTAAGACACTTGTATTGTCTTTTGACAAATTCAGAAATATATTACTTCTACAGATCACTTCTTACCATGCTGTCTTTAGATAAGATTGCCTGTCCTTTTTTGGTTGTTTGTCGTTCCATGTCTGTTTGTATGCGATCTTTGTGCATTAATTTGTTTGGGTGTCACTTGTTTGTATTACATAAGTGTGGACCTCCAGATAAGCCAATCATGGTTTTAGGGGAAACATGTCATAAAATATGTTTGAATTCAAACACAATAAGAAAAGTACAAAGTGTAGTTAGCAAACTGCATGGTTACTTCCAAGGATTTCTGAGAAGTCTTGATAATTAATTCATCAGCGAAACTTTGCCTGATTCCTGGTCTTTTTTGCTGCCTTATTCGTTCCAAAAGGAATCGCTCAATATGAGTTCATGTAAAACTGTGCGAATTTATGCAAGGGCCTTAAGACTTTCACAAATTAAAAAAAAGCATGATTGAGCTGTTTTTGTACGATTCAATTGATATGTATTTTTCAACTGTTCGACCACAGCATGTTGTATGCCAAGCTTTTTAAAATGTGACTTGTTTTTCGTTTAGTCTTCATCTGCCTACTTGCTGTGTTATACAAGACGTGGTGAAAACACAAACGACGATGATCTGAACGATGAGCAAAGAATGGAATATGATGATGAAACCCCAGCTTCATCATATGAGTCAAGTTGTGCAGCCTCAGAAAGTGTAATTGACATGGTGTGATTCACTCCTGGTCGTATCAAAAAATAAGTTTTTCTAAAATACGAAAATGCAATGTTCTGATAGCTATTTAAATATGCATACTGCTATAATCCCGTGTTGAATAGCAAGTGAAGGCAATTTAATTGACATTGTTTTCTTGGGTACTGTATTTGAAACAATGCGAAGTGAACGTTTGCATGGCTCAAGTTTAAGTTATAGGCCGTTTAAGTGAGCCGAGCTAGCTTGTTTGTTTCATACTTTACTCAATCACTATACTTCAAAGTTTGTGCAAGATAAAGTTGGAAGTAATTTATGAAAGTCAGTAGAGGTAAGAATAACATGATAATTCGTACAATATAATCCTTTTGGGTGCGTCACCATGGTCTACAAAGGCAGCTATTAACTTCGTATGAATCACAATTTAGGGGAGGCTTGTTTTTGTTAGGATTCTTTTTAGGTCCAACAAGCCCAATGGAAGTTGACTTTCTAACTGAAATGTCGCTTAGCGAATAGATATGAAGTGCTCATGGTAGGAACAGAATCATATGCATGCACAGCAGAATTTACACTAGTGAAAGTGTGTGTTGGAAATACGCACAGAGGAATAACATGGATAAGGATTTGCCATTGAAAGACCAAATTTAAAAATTTTAACAGAACATTGTGAAAAATTATTCTTGGGTATAATCTGAAACTAAACATGTCAGTGCAGCACTTGAAGTGTAAAAATTATAAAACGCCTATATTTAAGCATACAGTAAGATTCAGAACCTGATCGTATGAACATATGCTTCATTATTACATTTTAAAGGGTTATAAGATAAAAAAAGCAATAAATTCAACAAATACAGTAAATCAGTAAATGTAGCAAACACATAAGCTTAATGAATCCAACAAACCCAACAACCCAAGAAATTGACCAAACACAATAATTTAATAATTCGGAGCCGTCCAACCGACGGAACCAGCCAAACAAACACAACTAATTCAAAGAACCAAACTTATTCGTTGTGTTTGTTGGGACTCTTAACTTCTGCTGAGCTTGTTGGATTGGTTCGAGTGGTTTAGTTGTTGAAGTTATTTTTCAGGCACATTTATTGGATATCTTGGGTTTATACAGTGACTATTAAATGGAATATTGATAGTGTCAGGACGAGTCATCTTGTCGTCTACATTCAGGCAGCAAACTGGCTGCCACGGTTGTTGCTTGAAGTTGATGTTCAAATGTAAAGGATATTTCAATTGCCGTTTAAAATACTACACAAACGCTGATAGAAGCTTTTAATTTAAGTGTTTGCAGCTATCTGGAGATATTTATACCAATCCTGGGCTGTCAACTGCTAGAAATATAAAGGTGTATGAGGGAACAATTTAGCTTGAACATGCTGGACACTCCTATGCAATCTTTGCAACCTAGCTTGCCAGATGAATTGTGGTGGTATGAAACCAAATGAGTTTAAACACCTGCAGTTTTGCATGTGTAATGGAACTTGTGAATCATGCTTACATACATTTTTTCTCTTCCACTATATTTCAAATCTTGATAAGTGAATTATGCTACAACTGTGAGCAGATGATTATCTACTAATGTTATGTAATCTGGAGAACAAAAAATCTAAAGAAACTAAACATTTTGTGTTGTGCCATTTAAACATAAATACTATACGAAACAAAATGGAAGGGGCTGTCGCAGTTGGTCAAAGCATTACAGATGCATGTTGTTTTTGTTAGTGAGGCAAAAATTGACTCCTCGTACCCTAACGAGCAATTTAATTTAGAAGGATATGCCATTTATAGAAATAACGGGAAAAAAGGAAGGGGGTGTATCATGGTATATGTTGCAAATGCAATTCATTGTAGCAGATTAAAGTTCGATTGAAGTATTCCACTTTTAAACCATTAGCTCTAAAGATAAAGTTTTCAAGCAGAAGTGTGACAGTTCTAGACATTTGTGGACCACCTTGAAATCTAAATAGCAGCCATGCAGTAAAACCTGAAAATGAACTTTGTAGCATATGCAACTGGGCAGCTTTCCAAAACAAGACAGTTACTATAATAGCAGATTTAAACTTTGACAAACTGAAACCAGAAACCAAGGAGGGAAAAGTTTTAATTGATGTGGAAGAAGAGCAAGCATTTGAATGCTTAGTAAATCAAGCTACAAGAATTGCAACGATGGGGTTGATTAGCATGCAAACACCCACGTATCAACATAAGCTGTTCAAGAGTAGTAGGGTGCTGACTCCTGAAGCAATCAATCACAAAAATATCCGAGGAATAATGAATGAGAAGGTAAAAGTTCACAAAAATGGAGGTATCACCTATGGAAGTGTAAGAAAAATAGTTCATATAGAGAAATATAAAGATCTTAAATATACAAAGTGGCGAGTGGGAGAGGTTCTAGAAAGTATTGACGATAAAGCTAAACATTTGGGAAAATTATTACAAAACATTCTTCCAGTTTTAGTTGAACATCTTCCAGATTGGCTCCCTACAGTTAGAGGCTATTTCATTGGAGTTTAATTTATACGCTTAAAACATACGTTGGATGAGTACTGAGTAATTCTAATCATAAACGG
>JAOBYK010466567.1:0-13917 GCA_025434845.1 Phenganax subtilis | reverse complement strand
TGACTCGCTACCACAAGACTGTGTACAAGATGATCGAGGGCGACACTTCTGGTGACTACAAGAGACTTTTGATGGCTATTGTGGGAATGAACTAAGTGACATCATTTCCACGCGGTGTATTCTACAAACTTGTTATGAACACACAGTTTTCTGACATTTGCATTTTTTGCGCGTATGCTTTCTAATGGTAATTTAGTGTAAATGTAATCATTCTTCAGTTTCGCTCGTCAAGTATTCAGGTAATTATTTAAAGAGTGCGCAAGATGTATTTTCTATCACAGACAAGATTACTAAAGTGTTGCCAAAGTCTTAAAATAAGCGTGACGTGTCTATTGTTTTGTGTGTGATGTATTGGTTTTCACTGATAAGAAGGCCTCGCCTTGATTAATCGACTCGTTCGCACAGCACCACAGGTGACTTCTAGTCGCTGTACTTGCCAAATACCCGCCAGCTGTATCAATTAGAAGGAACTGTGGTTATTAGAATTGACTATGTGGTCTTAGACCAAGGTTAGACGTCAAACTTTTCATGCGCCGAAAACTAATCATTTCAGACAAGCAATTTAATGAATGTCTATGTTATTAGCATTAAGTTCGTCGAGTGAAAAGTTCAACGTCGAACTATAACCTTGGCCTGAAGCTGAAGTTATACTAAGCAGATGTGCAGGAGTGGTAGTATACTGACTCAAAAGTATTTCGCTTGGTCCTGTACCGTATGGTACAATACTGCCAACACCTCGGCTAACACTGGTACTTTACTGGTACTATGGCAATAGGATTACATCTGTAGGGCGTGTGTTATCTAAATTAAAAAGGATTAAAGCTATATCCGGTCCATGCAATATTAAATAAATAAAAACAGACCGCTGATATTCAAATTTTGCCCCCTGTGGTAGTGATATTGAATTCCAAACACTTGAAATGTACCAGAAACACCATGCATTTCCTTGGTGTGTATCCAGCTTATTTTAGATCAGTGGTTTTGTATCTAAATATATTTTTCGTGCATTTTGACGCTGCCGATCACTTTACAGTCACTTATTTTCACTTTTCCCAGAATGTTAATGATTGTTCAAGCAGCGACAAAAGTTGTTTGTGCCAGCATGTTGCCCCGGCACTCACCATTAAATAAATCAGATGGAAATTTTGCCTGGGGGGATTTAAGCGAAGTTTCCAAGTGAAAGTGGAAACAGGAAGTTCTGTATATAAACAAGGAACTCGAATGTTTTCGGCATAACTGTAATTTTTGTTATCGACTTGTTCTTGGGGAAATCTTTGATAAAACAACCGCGATGAGCGCTATAGAAGACGATCCTAGCGGCTGGCAGTTGAAATGCAAGTCATTGTTAGAAAGAAACAGCCAAATGTTTCAGAATTCACTCTTGAGTGATGTGAGTTTCGTGATCATTGACAACGAAGAAGGCGAAGAGGAAGCGTGCGTTTTCAAAAGTGAGCCTATTCCAGCGCACAAGTACGTACTAGCTATTAGTTCTCCTGTGTTTTTCGCCATGTTTTACGGGGAAATAGCAGAGAAGACGAATACAATTGAGATCCCTGATTCCGACAAAGAATCGTTCGTTCAATTTCTAAGTTTTCTTTACACTGATAAATGTGAACTGAATATGGAATCAGTGTCTGTCGTCTTTTATCTGGCGAAAAAATACATGGTTCCCTCGCTTATAAATCATTGTATCAACTACCTGATTAAGAATCTCACTGCTCAGAATGTCTTTAGTATTTTATCGCTTGCATTACAATTTGAGGAAACTTATTTGGTCAGTAAATGTTGGAACATTATTGAAATACAGTGCTCAGAGGCGATCAGTTCCGAAGGGTTCTTGCGCGTATCGCACGGGATCTTAAAAGATCTCTTAAGTCGCGATACACTTGATGTTCAAGAGATTATGCTGTTCAAAGCCTGCTCACGTTGGGCTGACTATCAATGCAGGCAACTTGAAGTCGCGAACACACCGGAAGAGAAGCGAAAGGTACTTGGTGATGCCTTGGATTTGATCCGTTACCCTGTGATAGGGGAGGACCGTTTTGCGCGAGATGTTGTGCAGACTAACTTACTCCCAAATGAAACAACCGTTAAAATCTTCCTCATGTTCAAAAACCTCATGAAAGAGCAACGCTTCTCAAAGAAACAGCGGAAAAAACGCTGGGAAATATTTGTGTGCAACCGATACTCGGAGGCAAAGGCGAAGTATTACCTTCCTTTGGTGAAAGATCGTGACAACTCAGGGCTTCCAGATAGACTGGCGTTTACTGTGAACAAACGAATTATGATCCATGGTGTTAGACTGTTTGGCGAGCACACAGGTGAGAAATATAAAGTGAAGTTGGACATTAGTGATAACAACAATGAAGTCGTCGGATCAAAAGAAGGTGACTTCTCCTCCAAAGTCATGAATTATCAAGAGAAGGGCTTGTATGTTTTCGACGTGTTTTTCAACGACCCGGTCGAAGTCAAGATTGGTACCAGGTACACTCTAGCTGCACTTCTCGAAGGCCCGAGGACCTGTTACGCCATCAACGCTTCCTCATCAGTGGATGCTAGTGGGGTGATTTTCACATTCTTTGATGTTGATAATTCATATAGCGAGACAAGTGTTAGGACTGGACAATTTATGAACTTGTTTTTTTCATTAATCTCGTCTGAGCAAACAGGAAGATCTGACCCTCCTGAGAAGCGAAGTCCTTCTATAAAGTCAAAGTGAAGTCTACAGAAACTAGGAGGTTCATTGCTAACAGCTGGTAGAACTTTCATAGTCATTACTCTGTCAATTGATAAAAGCTGAATGGTGTATAATAGGAATTATAGAAACAAGGGTAGCAGAATGCAAGACTTGCTGTTGCATACATCTTTGCCAAAGTTGAAATATTGATACTTTTTATCACTTCAGCAAATATAGATGTACCCAATAGCAATATTTTGTATCTGCAATGCTCTAGATTGATGCTCTTTTAACTAATTTCAATAATTTGCTGAGCTGCGTCTTGCTAAGCTTAAGTTACTGCATGTTTTATAAGCCACCATGCGGTAAATTATCAACTACATAAAAGAGCTTTGTAATATATGCTACAAATATGAATATTTACACATCTTTATAATAACAACATTTAGCTCATGTTAAAATATTTTGCAAAATTTCTGTATAAAATGGTTGAAATACGTTATAATTATGCCAAACAATGTGTCCCAATCTCTTTGTTAGTTTGAGCAGTTCAGGTTGAATTTCTTCAAGTGCTGCTGGGACTTGTAAAGTAGATGGATTTGAGGCATTGGCTTGGAGCAAATTGCCCATCAAAAAACTATAGATACGCTTGTCTATAATGCAATGAGAATATAATTTATATTGCTTTGAAAATACAAACTTTAAAACTTTGAGAAGACTTACTGATTAATTTGCAAATATGGCTTTCATCATCAGCCAAGTTCAAGATTTGATTTTTAAGTAATTCGGATCCATTGTTATCTAAATTTTTCAATTCCCTTTTCAATAAAAACAGGTCAGTTTCTTTCTTGACTTGATCATAGATGTTTGGAAAAGCTTTCGGAAAATCACTAAAAATGGAAAAAATAGTACATATTCAAGCCTATACACACCAACATCCTGTGGTGTCTTACCCTACAAACAACATTGCATACTGAAAAATATAAAAGTCCTACACTACAACCTTTCTGGTAAATCCTGAAGCAGAATTGTAGTGGATTCTTTAAGTATCTTTTTATATTCAGCATCAGAAGTCAAAAGTCTGTTAATGTTGAGAGTGACAACGAGGACTGAGGTGATTTTGATTAGACGTTTCACTGATAGCCTCATTTCTGCCATACGAGCACTGTCCATTAGTAAAGTCTGAGTAGAAATATCAAATGTTTAGTTAGAGTTATTCAATACACAAGAAGGGTCTTCTTTCGGTAAGTAATAATTGTGTGGTCCTAGCCCAAATATGATAACAAAGTGAGCGTGGGGCGACGGCTGTTGTTAGTCAAGAGTACCTCAGGATAAGGAAACCCTTGTTCACCCAACATGATCCCAACATAACAATGTCTACAAACAATCAAAAGTTCTGGAGACTTATTGGATTCATTTTTAGCAATCTCAAGTCCTTTCTTCATCCATTCTTTTGTTGATTGCAGACCATTCGGGTTGGTGGTTAGATATTCTTTGAACTTCTCTCTTTCGTAATCGACCAAATTTTGAATAATTTGTGGACGAAGAATAGAAAGTCTAAAATTTGCCATGTCCAATTTCATGAGGTCCAAAACATGAAAAATTTCCCTGAAAAAAAAGCCAAATACTAATTAGCTAGTGATTGATAAAGTTGAAAGGAAAGCACTGGCATGCAACATACATGTGGGCAAGAAATCATCTGTTGAACTGTTTGTTATATGCAGACATCTACAAGGTAATCACCCTCACCTAAAAAGAGGCACTAAGTCTTTATCAACAGCAGTTATTTTCTTGATGTCATCATCTCTTGCTGGTACACATATCTTAGACATAGTTTGAATAATGAAGCTGGCATAACCATGGATATCAACAATGCCATGTTCACTTTGCTGTTTTATCAATTCAATGTCTAAAACATCGTTGATACGCTCTCTTAAACTGTTGTTGTGTTCAAAGATAAGAGATAGCAGCACCTGTATAAATTAAATATGTATGATTTAGTATCATGTACAAGTTTTCGCTGACAAATTTTCTTTGCTCATATACAGAAGCAAGTGAACTTGTCAATGTACTTGTCAAGAAAACTGCTTCATCATATCTTCATTTAGATACCTCTTTGAGCTCGGCAAGAAGCAAGATTGCATGTTCGTAATTTGGAGGATCCTTGCTTATGTCTTGTTGTAAAACATCCCAGAAAGCTTGGTGAACAATTTGTTTCACTTGGCCTTGAATGCTAGTAAGACAGTTGGTATACAGCTACATGTCATTAAAGTCAGTTAATACTTATAAGTTGCTGAAGAGATGACTTGAATATTATGTGAATCATATAGTGTCAACTTACGAGTCCGAAGGAACTTCCTTCATTTTAAAATCAACATCCACAGCCATTTCATGAGCTATAGCCATGTTTTGGACAATAGCGTCAATATTGAACGAACTATCGCCCACCACTCCTAGCGAACTAGATTCGTTTTTTTCTTCTGTTTCTTCCATGGAAAACACGCTAAAACTGTTCAAAACTTTCAAAAAGCTTCGGTAGTTTTCTTAAAACGATTAGCGCTTTAAATTTTTCAATAGCCCATCAAATTCTTGCCTTTTTCACAATGTAAACAAGAAAAACAAAAAGTAATGATCACGAAACTCGTAAAATATTAAAACATTTAAAAATACGGGGGGTTGGTGTACTTTAATCTTATTCTTCATATAGTTTATGCAAACTTGTTTTTGCTCATTTTATCACACGAGAACAATTTTAAAATGCGAGAAGATGTAGTATTAAAGCTTTAATTTAAAAATTATCTCAAAAAGTTGTTGAAATATATTTATTTTAAATCTTTTTTGTTCGTTACTTTGGTTGCCTGCTCCCTGGAAATTTTTATTGAGCCAGCAAGTTATAAAAGAATGGTCAGTTGTTTCCGTTCCTTTCCCTTTGTTTTCATTGCTGGAGGAGCGTAGCAAAAATGGTGAGAAAAATCCCTATTTTTTCCATCCATCGCCGTATAATATTTTACTTTTAGACAATCTTCTGGTAAATTTATTATGTACGCTTGCAGATACATCGATTTTGAGTTAAAGCGAGCTATACTTTTTGCATTTTCCTTTGCTTTATTATCCTATATAACGACACGTCAACGGTCAATACAATCTCTTTAATATACATTGCTATAAAACTGTCATTTGTACACTTATAGTTTATGATCATTTGGTATAATTGATGAAAATCATTCACCCCATGAAATTTCATTGGTTAACATTACTTAAGTATCTATGAATAATGTCCAATATCAATTAATTGTGTATCATAATTTTCTGATATTGCAAACTTTGAACATCTTTTAGGAGATTCAAATGAGTAGATATGTGAGTCCTGTCAACCCTGCAGTGTTTCCGCATCTCACTTTGGTCCTCATGTCTATTGGATTGTTCTTCACGGCTTGGTTTTTTGTGTATCCTTTCATGAAGCTAAACACAGTCAAATCTCTCTAATGCACTCAACTTGTTTGTATTATAAAAGTATTGAAAAGTCACTTCTTGAGAGTCACACAGTCCTTGATCCAAAGCTTAGCTATGAGGTGACGTCAAGTAAATTTACAAGAGACATCTACAAAGAGCTACTCGTTGCTTTGGTTGCATCACTGTTCCTCGGATTTGGAATCTTATTCCTGTTGCTTTGGGTGGGGATTTACGTCTAGCAAAGCTTCATCTGGAACGATTTTAAATGATGCACAATGTATTTAGTACAGTTTCTTCTTACTTGTGTGCAATGAACTCTTTGTAAAAATGAATTAAAAGTAGAAATAAAGTGTTTAAATCAGAGGTGGTTTAAAGGCTAGTTTCCACTCAGGAAAATTCTCCTCATTGGAATGGACAGGAAAGTTTTCTTTGTGTTAAAGCCATTAGTTCAGGTTGAGAGACCCTGAGACAAAGATAACTTTCCTATCTGTTGCAATCCTGAGGAGAATTTTCCTGAGTGGAAACTAGCATTAACAAAGCAAAGTTACAGAGGTAGTTGCACCAAATAATGTTTAATTAATTAAGCAATTTTAAATCGGTCAGGGGGGAGTAAGAATGCAGTGTCAATTTTTCAATAGGTCTGGAAACCAATGAACAGTAATCTTGTATCACGGCTTGGGCAGGCTGTGCCCAACATCCAATATGGCGGCCCGAAGTGCAAAATGTCTGTTGCAAAGTGGCACGAAATCTGTCGGCGTTTTAAGAAAGATCTCCGGGAAAAGGAACTTACAAAGTATGGCATGTAAATTCAACGTACTTCATGCAACTGTAGTGCGAATTTTGTTTATATATGTTTAGTAACACTATTTATTTTGAGTATTTTTGATAAGCGTGTTTCCAATATTTTAAAATATGTTGGATGTTTTAGGTCGTAAGTTGAATACAATTTTTGTTTAGGTTGTATAAAGTCGTTGTCTAGGACAAGCTCCAGTCTTCAAGCAAATCCTGCTTTGTCAAACATACTGCAAAACCTTGCAAAGCGCAGGTAATAAAATATGATATGGTGTCGTCACGTCTGCACTCACGTGCCCTTTTGACAAAATTTTCTTGATATTACCATATAATGTTTGAGCTAACAAGCTACTAAAATGCTATAGTAAATCAGTTTAGTTGCTCATATATTGAGAAACTGGAAATAATGTTTGAGCCTTCGGTGAAATATGATTTCCTATTGTCTCTATAGTCCTCCATCATTTTTCCCTCACATAAGAAAACTACAAGACCTTGCAGTCAATATCAACACAGAGACTTGTGGAGTTCTGGCCAGTCAGGACAGCTCACAAGATGTATCTTTGTTAGAGCAGTGCTCTGAAGACGATGATGATCAATTTCGGAAAAGAGGTTGATTTCTGATCAAATAGAATTTACTGATACGAAATTGTGGAGAATCAAAAACAAACTGTCTTTGCAACTGGACATGAAGATATCACAGAAACCATTGTTGACATTTGAGTTTAACTTGTACAAATGCAAGAGTCTTGTTTTACAAAACATCACCTGGCAGTGGACAAAGTAACATAGCAGAGTTTATTAGACTATGACATCTTAATGGGATGAAAACATTATTTGTTTTAGTAGATGCTGAAGTTCTTACAAAAGTTAAAGATGAAGTAGAATTTGCACAGCGTAGTGGAAATACATTTGCTATTGTACATATCAGTAAGTACATGTATTAGTAAATATATATGTATTACATTAATCAGCAAGAATTAAACTGGAGTTGTTTGCTGTCTTTTTAAGGTGGAAGTCAGTTTAAAGTTGCTGTTAATGACACAATAATGGTGAATGAGCTAGCAGCTGAAGTAGGATCAAAAATAAAACTTGAAAAGGTAATTGAAAACTTCATATTGGTGGTTCATACATTTCTGTAACTTTGTAGAACTGTGAATGTTTCATTTAGGTTCTCTTAGTTGGCGGTGAAAATTTTACTGTTGTTGGACGTCCACTCATTAAGTAAGTTGTAAAATTTGACCATTGAGATGCCAAGGGTCTCTTAGTGAGGAATAAAATCACTTGTATGTAGTTGGACAGAGCAATGTAGCAAAAGTAATACTTTTCCATATAATTTGGCAGCAGAAATTCTGTGGATGTCCAAGCAACTATTATGGAACACACAAAAGCTGAAAAGATAATTGTTTTTAAAAAGAAAAGAAGAAAAGGCTACAAGCGTACTCAAGGTTTGTAATCTTTACTTTATTTCAAAATGTCCATATGCTGTGCATAAGTTTTGTTAGCTATGCTCTTTGTTTTCTCTAGGTCATCGACAACCTCTAAGTGTTTTGCAGATTACTAGAATTGCAGTCAATGCTACTTTACTGTAAAGAAGAACTATCTAGGCCACATTTTAATCAAACTTTCAATTATCTTACTCCAAAACAGGTTTGTCTTCATATGAAACATATTCAAACAATCTATAGAACTGATATTAGAAGGACGAACAGGTTTTTTTCAACCATAGTCAAAGTCTTTAAAATCTATTTTACAGTATATGCACTTTATGTTGCATGTTTGGGCCAACTTACATGTTAACTGACTGCCTGTAACTTTTGACCAACACAATCAGCCATTTGCAGCTTTTTGGTTCATTGTAAAGGTAGATTACTCTATGAGGCTTGACTTATTGACTGAAGAGATCACACCATTACATCCAACTCTGGCAATGACGCTGGTTTCCAAGGCAACTGTTTCGTTAACTTTATTTTTGAGTCCTTCCTCAATCATTGTGGTCGTGTGTCGGATAATTTGCGTGTCCCAACCGCATGTCCGTAAACAACCATCCACAGGGCTCCATGAAAGGTCTTGGACAAAGTCTTTGTGGTCATTGTTTTGGTAGCTAAAATATAAGATTAAAACTCAGAAATTCAAAGTTTTACCGTAAAAAGCTTATCTCTTACCAAGATTGATTGGCATTTAGATCCAAAATATTCACAATGCAGTCATTAGACACAGAAGCAAGCCAGGATGGCCTAAACAGTTGCAAAGCAAAATAGTATGGTGACTTAGGTGTAGATCTATAGACCTACAAAACAGCAAATATCTGCATACCTTTGGGGGCAAAACGCCACGGCATTGACATCTCTACAGTGAGGTTTAAGTTTCAACATTGGCTCGTCAACATTCTTAATGTTATAACAAGAAACACTACCATCTTTATAGCCTATAAAAATATAAATCATTGTTTCAGGTAAAACGGTATTTTAGTAATGAGACAAGTGTCCTGGAGTGTTTTATTAATCTTACCAATGGCTAAGTATTTTCCACTTTGATCCCAAGTCAAGCATAAAGGTGCACCAGGATGGTGTTTTGAGTCTATGAGAGAAGATTAAGGTGTAACCTGGCCATTTGCATTATCAAAGATAGTTTTTCGTGAACACATACTCAACAAGCGTTTTGCAGGTTTATCATCTCTAAGATCCCACAAAACAATGCTTCCATCCTAAATGAAACAAACGCTAAGTTCTAAGGCTTCTTGCAGAATACTCTTGCACTTCTGGTCAACTCACCTCTGAAGCAGATGCGAAGATATCTTTTTCTTCTTTCCGAAAACAGACGCCATAGACGGTGTCCGAGTGTCCTTGGAATGTGTTCAAGCATGCTTCTCGTTCGAGATCCCAAACTCTTATGCTACAAAAAGCAGTTTGAAAGTGATTTAGCTGCCCAGAAGAGATACACCTGCACGTAGTAGTACCTCTACAGTAACGTATCAGGCCAAACTAGAGATATTATGCGATGAAATTTTAAGGTCTATGAGTAAACTATGTTCATGCACCTTCTGTCAGAGCTGCCACTGATAATTTTAACTCTGTCACAATTCACTGAAATGCTTTGAACAATATCATCATGTCCAGTTAGCTTTGCCAATATCCCAACTTCATTAAAACTCTCCCCAGTGCACCAGAGTTCAATTACACCATCATCTGAAGCAAATGCCAATCGTTTTTCGTCTAGCCATTGCAAGTCTGTGCAACCGGCATTTGTTGAGGCACAGCAGCTGCAATGCTTGTTATCTGGAGCATAGATGCTATCTGGTGCTTGATCTGGAGTTTTGAACAACCATAACGAGCCATTCCAATAACGACCAGTCAACTTTGATGAACCAATTGCAAGTTTGCCATCTGTTTGGGATCAAAGTTATGTTTGAAATAGCAGTCGGTTTAAAAGTGTGCCACGTTTAACATGACCAAGTCTAATATGGCTTAGCTACAACGATAAAATCTCAACTCTGGGGGGCTAGGCTCAGAGGATTTCCAAGAAATGACCCTCCCCCCCCTTGAACTTTAAATTTGTCGTAGAAACTTTTGAGATTAGTAAATGACTGAAGAAACCTGTTTGGCGACCATTCTTGCCATTTTTAAACCTTGAAATACATTGGGTGCTGGATATTTTAATGCGTACAAAGCAAAACGTCAACGATTTCATCTATGTTACAAAACTAGTACCATTTTTTTGATTTCACGCATACCTGGCGAGTGATCAATTGCGTCGATTGAAGGATAAACTTCAGAGGGGAAAACATCCATTATATTTCCTCAGTATACCCTCAAAAAATAGCGAAAATCGAAATGAGATCGCTGATATTTAAAAAAAGACAATGTTATGATTGTAATGTTTTTGAAAAAATTCTCAACACGTGCTTAGTGCGCCAGTAATGTTGCTATTCAGCGGTAAACCGTTTTTTTCAGGAGAGAAGGAAGGACTTTAAAAAGTAAAGGGGGAGTGAATAGAAAATTTTAAAATCATAAAAAGTATAGATTTACAATATTTATGTTTATTTCTTCGATGTATAATGCCTAGTAAAAAGAAAGATGGGAAATCAGGGCAACAAAGCTCATTTTTAGAGAAAGCAGATGATGTTTTGCAAGCTGTTATTCTTGCAGATAGTTTTAACTATAGATTTTTGCCAGTGACCTTGGAGAAACCCAGGGTGAGTGACTGCTGAGTTTGCATTTGCTATTTGTACTTATTCTAGCAAATGCACTTGGAGATGCGTTAGTAGTTTGGTGTTTCTGTGATCAGATCAGATTATCAGAGACTGCTCATAGGTGGCCCAGAAATCAGTTTGCTTACCTTAAAATAAGCCATACATATGTAAATATATTCCTCTGTGCCTCATGGATAGCTGGTGGCAATGTTTGTCCCACACGCTACAGTGATGTGCTTGTGTTATGTTCCTGTAGTTTAAACAGTGTTAAACAGTCTTAACAGTCTTATATAAGACTGTTTAAACTACTCGAACATCACACGAATGACCGACTATAGCACGTGGAACAAACATTGCGCCAGCTATCCATGAGGCATTGAGGAATATATTTACATATGTATGGCTTATCTTAAGGTAAGAAAACTGATTTCTGGGCTGCCTATGGACTGCTTAGCAGCATTGTACATTGCAGCTTAGTAGCTTGTTCATTAGGCTAGGTGTATGCAGCTTAGCAGCCTTGTACATTATCATTGATCACCATTATGATCAATATTATTGATCATTATTTTAATAGGTCATTATTATAATTATAGCTGTTATTGATCAAACATCATGATTATCAATAGTCATTGTCATTGTTATTGCTCATCATTATAATACTATCATAGCCATCTAACCACACATTTTCTATTTTCTTGTTCAGGCTCTTCTACCTCTGGTCAACTGCACTTTAATAGACTATACGGTGGCCTTTCTTATTGCATCTGGTGTCAAAGAAATATATATCTTCTGTTCTTGCCATGTTGAGCAAATCATCAATTATATCAAGTACAATATGAAATGAAAGGAGTACTGCTAAAGTTGTTATGCACATATACCTTTGAACTAATGTTTATTTGTGCAAATTTAGGGATCCAGAATGGAAATCAAAGCACTCGTCATGTATGTTTCATACGGTGTTATCTGAAGGCTGTATGTCAATGGGTGATGCTTTGAGAGAGATTGATCGACAGGTAAATAAACTGTGAATATCATAGCTAAAAACAATCCAAGCAGCAAACAAGTTTGAAAGCCTTTTGCTCAATGTATTACAATTTATATACTCAGTTTTTACCTTGTTCTGCATGTATATTTTAGGCTCTTATCAAAACAGATTTTATTCTCGTTCATGGTGACTTAGTATCCAACATTAAACTTGATAAAATTTTAACAGAGCACAAGTAAGCGTTTTATTTTAAATGTGAATTCATCAACGTGTCCTGAATTGCTTTGGCATGTTATTTACAAACAATGTGGTTAAATTTAATTAAAGGGAAAGACGGCAAAAGAGTAAATCTTCCATAATGACAATGATTTACAAACCAGCTGCTCCTGGTCATAAAACAAGGTGAAAATTTTTATAAGACTAATTCGTGAGTGCTTATCTTTGTCATGTTGAAATATTACTCCGTTCGATTTTTTATCCATTATCAGTTGCAAAACCTATATAAATGAAATTGTATAGCATTAGAAAAAGTATGACAAAGTATGGTCAGTTGTGTCTTGATTCTAGGTCTATTGAAGATGATGTTTTTCTTGCTATTGAATCCTTGTCAAACAGAATTCTTCACTGGGAGAAAACTTATAAGAAAAGCAAGTTTTCTTTGCCTTTGGTAGGCAGCTTTGTATTGTCTTGTCTTGTATAATTTCTCAGAATGATAGTCAAACCCTGAGATCAAAAAATTCTTGGTCTATTAAGGCTGGGATATTTTGAATCTGCAACTTGCAGTGGTTTAGCAGTGGTACCACTTGAAAACTCTACTGTCCAACACTCTGTTTAGGTCATAATAATTTTAAAAGTTTTTTTCTTTTATTAATGGGTATTTTGCTATTTTCTTCAGGAATTATTTGTAGAAAATACTGATGTTAAACTCAGATATGATTTATTGGATTGTGGCATTAGCATTTGCTCTACAGAGGTACATAAGATAAAGTCTACTCATTTCAGTCTTGAAGGCATGTACAAAAGTATTTTGAATGTTTTACTAGGTTCCTCAGTTGTTTACAGATAATTTCGATTACCAGACTAAAGATGACTTTGTTCGTGGAATAATCATTAATGAAGAGGTCTTTGTCCATGTTTATATATTTGACTCCGAATTTGATCTCTTTATATTAGCCTGATTGCCTATCAATGCTTTGAATTCACTTGTTTTGATGTTTAGGTGATGGGAAATAAGATTCATTGTTATGTCGTAGATGAAGAATATGGTGCTAGGATTACTAATCTTCAAATGTATGATTCAATAAGGTAGGGAAAACTCATTCGTCGTGTTCACAAAAGCAAGTGAACTTGTGAAGAAAGTTGTCGAGGAGAACATACCTGGATTTTGAGGGGAGGTGCGGGGAGGTGCGGGGAGGTGGGCACCTTCCTTAACATCGTTTTGCACCTCCCCTGAGATTTCTGACACCTCCCCTGAAAATAAATGCATCTCCCTTGAAATTGAAAATAACTTTGTTTCCATTACCACAAACATCCAACAAAGCCTAAATCCAAAATTACTATAATAAATACACCTCCCCTCAAAACTTTGAGACCTCTCCTTGTATTTACGTCAAAATCCGGCCTTGGAGGAGAACTTTTCTGCTTATCTTGTATCGTTTTCGTACTTTCTTCTTATTTGTCTGTAGTAAGGATATAATGCGTCGTTGGGCTTATCCTATTGTTCCTGATAACAGTAAGCTACATTCAGATGATACGTACTGTTATAACCGACGTAATGTGTACTTTGGACGAGGAGTTGCTTTTGCAAGGTGAGGAAAAAGA
>JAOBYK010466456.1:0-10967 GCA_025434845.1 Phenganax subtilis | reverse complement strand
CTTTTCTGTTGCGTGAAAAGACTGGGCATAACTTGCTGAATTTGCCTTCAAATTGCCCGCCAGAGGTAGCTTTCAGGGTGTTTTTGTTCAACGATAAACCCTAAAGCATTTAAGTGGCACTATATGCTGGGTCCACGAGCGTGGATGAGGAGTAGTGAAGAGATAGTGAAGGCACGGCGTTCATTCACAAATGTAAAGGCTGACACATGAGAGCCTTCGAAGTTTTTTGTTTTTAAAAATTTAGAATGTTGTGGTTTAAATGAATGCCTGTGTACCTGTTAAAGCGTTGCTTAAAAAAATATAAAAATCCAAGAATTTAAACTTCTTTGTTCATTAAAAAACGCGACAATATGTTCAGTGTATCGCAAGCGTTCAACAAGTATATTTAATGCGACTACATCCAAGAATTTCTCTTCTATCGCGCATGAAACAGGTTTCTATAGTCAAGCATTAGTTACCTCTTTAGTGCCCAGCTTTGATATATGTGATACAACCTGGAAAGGAGCGTATTGTTGTTCCAACTTCTTCATTTTACTCTCCAGTTTCTCACCCTCTGAAACGAAGCAAAAAGTAAGCTTACAACAACTGCTAATACAGATAGCAGGTGAAGTTTTTACGATAGCTAGAGCTATCAAAGCTTGAGGCAAATCATTAGATAAATCATCAAACAAGCAATTCTAACCGGTAAAACTTAATCATATCAATTCCAGTCTAACACTTCTGAGAAAAAATATACCTTGAAGATATGGCCTGGGTATTATTCCTTGAAACGGAGCAGCTTGTAGTAAGTCAAGAACTTCATCGATTGACTGAAATACGAAGAAACTGTTGTGAAGAGAAAACCGAGGTACGCAGTTAAAAGGCTTGTAAACCATAACTTCGAATAGTTTTCTGCTGAGCAACAAATTATTGGCCAAACCAAGAATAGCAACAAAATGAAATCATTTATACCTTCATACAAAACATGTTTATCAGTAATATCAAATCTGACATAATTTATACAAGTTTGCAGGTCAGGAGGATGCAACTGAGAAGACTACTCTTACCATACTCTGTTCAATTAAGATGATAAATAAAACTCCATTTCCAATTTCACGGAAAGCTTGGAACACGTCAGTTCTTAAATAACTGTACTGAACCAGAGGCTCAAGGTGAGCGTGGTAATATTCCAAGACAGCTAGAGAATGATAACATATCTTGCTGTAAACTAACTCTGCAGTATTTTACTCGAGCAAACTTAGTCATCGTTCCAAGACAAGAACAGGAGCAATCGCAGAGAAAAGTAGCCAACTTAAGTACATATTCTCTGCAATACCCGCGCTATATTCTGACCATCATTGACAGTGCTCCACTATCAAACGGTTTGCCCATACAATGCTATTCAATTGCCTTAATACTTTAAATTTAACTGGCAATAAAAATCGGAGCACGTTCATATCCTCCTTTATACCTGGTGACAAAAATACTGTAGTATTATTCAGATTTGCTATTGGTTATATTTCTTCTCACCTTTTGATCCGTATTCATATCTTGGTAAACCACACTTCTTGGGTAAACCTTGAATCAACTCGACAATGTATTGCTTCAACTGACCTTGCACCTACACGGATTAACATTAAAGAGAATTTTATGCATTAATCATGTTCACTAAAGTGCATGATGCATAGGGTGCTACTCACCAGACTTTTGATAACCTTGAGTAACTCCTCAATAACAACAGCAATTCCTTGGTAGCCAAGAAGTCGAGTCATTGATTCAAAATGAGCAGGACCAACAAATTTACTGTACAACGCAGTAATGCTTGCAAAGGCCGCATTCTGAGCCTGAAAGAGATTGTTTCATTACTTTCTATATCTTCTGAAAGAGTATGGTTATACGTAGGATCCATATCTCATGCGTGAAATGAAATGAAAATTGTACAACAATAGAATGGTACAACGCATTTTTGCAGAACAAATTTAAACACTAGTGCCCAACTGCGCTGGGACTCTGACCAAGATTTTCAGTCAAGAAAAACTATTTAATTCTAGTCGTGTACTGAGCATAACCGTTGTTACATTCTAGGTGATATCGCATGTTGATGTAGAAGTGTAAATGACAGGTTTTCTCGAGATTAACACCATCAAGATTGTAAATTTGATCTAATTGTGCACAGGGGCGTAGGAACCGGACGGGGGGAACTGGGGGCACGTGCCTCCCTCTCCCCCCCCCCATCAACATTAAAATAATGAAAAAAAGTGCCATTTTCTAAAGGAAAAATTGCCCTATTTGCAAGGCTAACATTGGCATGTTCTTATGAAAGATATTAAATTGCACCTGCATTAATGCAGTAAAAAACTTCGTGGGATTTGTAGGGAAGAGTGTTGACACAGGAAATCTCCAGTTTGCGATATCGCGTAATCAGAATAGCACACATACCAGTTTGTGAATTATCTAACGTGTAGGAAACACAGACACCCACCAATTTAATATTTACACTTGTGCGTGCCCTTTTTGTATTGAAAAGTGCTCCTGGAAGCCTGTGCCCCCCCCCCTCAAACTTTAAATTGCTTCCTACACCCCCAAATTGTGCAATAGAAATCAATATACATACCTTGGTGCCAAAGAAATAATGATGTCCAGCTTTGGGCGGGCTTTCTCGTTGACTTTCGTCCACAAATGATAAAGGCGTTTTAACAAACCTGTGAGAAAACAATTAACAATCACTACCGTAATTATAGCTCGTATAAATTGGATGGACAACTTTGGCATTGAGTGGTTTCATCTCTTCTTTCACTGATATAGGTGCACCGTCCCATATTGTTTCCTAAAGTCGCATATTAATTACTGTATCTTTTACTGGTCATGCCGCGTGGTAGCTATATTGCTATACGTACAAGCTAAAGCATTCTACAGCTTTACTCACTGCATGGCAACACCACTTGACCTACCTGTTCGTTGCAGAGTTGTAGCAGTAGTTTGGAAGAAAATCAAAATTTAGCTCCCAAAAGACGTGAAGCGTAGTGCGACCATACGGCGCTGAAACACAGTGGTCAACCTCTTTTAACATCGCGTCATATGGGATGAGGGTCATGTACTTTGACAGCAGCTTGTGAGTTTGTTGAACAACATCTAACAGATTCTCGAGCTCCTGAAGTAATACAACACATACGTTGGTAAATATACAGAATATGAGATTGAAAACGTCTACATACAAAGTTCAGAAAAGGTTGCTCTGAAAATGTTGTCTAGGTATCAAACCTTAGAATAAACGGCATGATGGATGCATATTTGATGTACATATCCAGGGCTGTAGATGGCACAATTTGGGTCATACAGCAACTACATACTGTATCATTATTTCCCCATACCACACGCACTATAAGTTTTTACAAAGACAAACTCTCCAGCATCAGCTGTGCACACGGCATATTTAGCGTACAATCAGCACTCCAATTTCTCTGCATTTCCAAAAACACTCACGATGTTACTTTAAACTACTCATTGACAAAAAAAGCTTAATACCCTGGGCGCACTTCGTTGATGGTAAGCTGGGCGTTTAAAAAAGAACAAATGACAGTTCAAACGATATCACTTACGACAATTCCGCACAAACTTCCACTCTCAAATCTAGCAATGGCGACATCAATGGATTTCAGCATGGCAGTGTTAATACGTTGAGTAAGAAGACGGTTTAAATCAATGGAACGTCCCAGCAACTTAACAAAACAAAGATTTTCAGTCATTAGCGATCTCCTACAGTAAAATCACTATTGCATGCAGCGCTGGAAGAAAACAAGGTGCAGTATTTCATATATAAAGTTTTAAAGGGAAAGATAAACATGAAACATACAATTGACTCAAACAGAGCACACCTCCACCAATGCGTTTTAACGCTAACCCAGCTTTGAATTAACAACTGGCCCCAGGTGGAGATAAAAACGAGTACAAGCCCACGTAAAATAAAAAATATTGTATTAAATTGCAGACTGATCTTTTCTTCAGAGATGCTGTTTGCTCAAGTAAAATCTCTGCATACCTGCACGTGACGTTGTTTCAACAAAGTTTCGTACAAGTTAGAAGGAGGAGAGTTAATTCTTCCAAGATCTTGTCTTGTACATTCAGATACAAACTTCTTAGCAAGGATCATACTAAAACAAGAAGTTTGAAAAATATAAAATCGAGCATAGCAAATATCATACGAAAAAATTGCATTCATTGGCGATGCCTGTAATCAATGATTGTTGAAACGTAAATTCTTTGTCCATTGGAATGAATATATTGGTTTATTGGTCACGGGCATTGAATCGGAGAATATCGCCGATGGATTGCGATAAATTACGATACATGAAAAGCAGACTTTCAGAGTCGTTTTGATGTCAAAACAAGTCTAGAACAAGGCAACTTCGTCAGAGTAATTTCTGTAAATTTCAAGGATTGTTTCGACTCAACTAGCGGATTGTTTATTTAAAACATTCACTCAGCTGTATGGAAGAGATTAGTGCAAAACAGCAGAAAATTGCTTTGGCACAAATCATACGGAAAGACATATACCTGCATGCTTGAGCTTTGAAATAAGCGAAGATATGCTCACTGAGTTTGTAAACAAACTGATCAAAACACAAGTTGACCTAAAGGAAAATTCAGCAATTATTCACGAGATATTGACCATTATACATGCATCGTGCACTAAAAGCTATGCTGCAATTAATAGTACGATCTGAAAATACTTTTTGAAGCTATTTTGCAAAATGAAACAATTTGAACAGTTACCTCCGCTTCAATTTCATCGTACAAATATTGCTTCTTAAACTTTGACTGAGCGTATTCTCCACTGTCATTGTACAAATCAAGCGGATAGAGCACGTACCTTGATTGATGGATAATCATACAATTTAGTAAATGTTATCCCTGAAGTACATGAAACTATATATACTATACACAGTGATGAACGTAAGCAAGTGGGTCATTGAACATCTAATACTACAAATACCCTAGTGTGCAGCTATCAAGTTTCGTCTCATATGGTCTTATTTTCAAAGCTTGTTTTTTTCATATGGTCGTAATTCTCGAATACGAAAAGTCACACGGTATCGCTCAAGTACCAAAATATTCTCTCTTCTTAGCAGTAAATCTCCGAAAACATACATAAGAATAACAGTATTAATAATAATAATTTGTTTATAGTCCGTTTAAGCATATAGTACCACAGAATAGAGATTAACAGATATCTAACTTAGGCTTCAAGCCTATGATTTTGGCGTGAGTCAACTTTCATGGCAGCCATGTCCCCAGCAAGTGCACTAAACAAAGACCGTCACCCCCCGGGCGCCATTTTGAAAATCTTTTGTACGGGGAGTAAATGCCTGTCTTTAGGGCATTTGCTAGGAATAAGGCCACGATTATGGGGCAGTCGGATATCTGTTAGTCTCTAATCTGTGACAGCACACAAAGTAGTAGTTTGACAGAGTAACTAAATTACAATTATATATCTGTTTAGGTATCGTGCGTTCGTGACTTTATCTTTTCGACAGTTACAACGATATGAGAAGCAGCCTTGTGAGACAAATCAAAGCAACCACTCACTCCATCATACTTGGCTCCTGAGTGTCTAAAATGTGCTCAGTTAAAATCCACGGCATCGACATTTCAATTGGGAACTACGTAGAGAAAACGTGCAGTTGAAACTATTCCACGAATATTACATTACAATACCAAATAAAAACATTAAATATCACAAAACGACGTGGAACAATAAAAATATTAATTACAAGACGACGTGAAACACAAAATATTGCAAGACTGGTCGTTGGAATCAATTTTGTAAGCCGCAGAACTACACAGTAGAACAAATTGTCAGCGTTACCTGAATTCGTTTCCCCATTGTGAGTTCCAAGAAAAATTCTCTGAACCATAACTGAGAGAGATCACAACATTCTCGCAAGGTTTCACTGAAATGCAGTAAGTGACTGAAGAAAAATGACAATTTCAGGAATTGTTCGATTGCTTCAACTGTTTCTTTTTCTAGCTCTTTGCGCATGCTCTTCTTTCCAGCTTTCTCGGAAATCAGAGACTCCAATGTCGTACGCACCATGTACAACTAAATGACGGAAAATGTTCAATTATCAAATATTGAATAGCAGAACAATGCACTACGTGTAGGTTAGCACAGCGTACAACTCGAGGCTCAGCATCAAGCACAAATGAATTATGGCTTTTCGGAGTCGGCCATCACCGAATATGAATGAAAGGGAATTTAATCTTTAAAAGCTACGGCAAAAGGCAGACTCGTTTTTTCTCGGCAGAGTTTCTTCCCCCTCATCCTTTGAAATTTTCCACTTTATAGCTACAAACAATTTTTTTTCTTCTATTCCATAAAAACAAATTTAGCTTCACTTTACTGTGTTTAGCTATATCGGCAAATTTTTTTTCGCCTGTCGTTTGACGTTTGTCGTAAAATGGAAAGCTTAAACTCACTAATAGGGATCTTTAGATTCTACGACGCCGATCGCAAATATTGGGTTCACTTCATGTTGAAAATGTTGTTTACAAACTGAAATACAGCATTACTTAAATTACAGTAACGTTTCAGTATTGTTATGACTCTGCCAACATTAGAAACAGCCTCTGCTGTGTTTCAAGAAATTTATGTAGCGCGTCCTAGGGCGACGTGATTTTCGAAAACTTAAGTCGTAAACAACGTGAACTTTTTACGCATTGCAAGTCACAAGTTTTTTATTTTGAATTTCAGGAAAAGTTTCCTTATGTTAGATTCGTGATGTAGACTGCTATAGCAACACAAATGTGTCAATCAGCGTATGTGATTTTGTATTTAAAAGAAAAAGTGCTCATTTTCGCGTTCGCACGTCGTAGAATCTTTAGGTCCCTGATCGAGACCTTTAAATTGACGTTTACGGCGAACCGCTGATTGCAAACGGAAAAGTTTAAGTCGAATTTTAAAGTCAACTATGTCAGTTGTTCGATGTTACGGGAACCTATATAATGAACTGAAGCGTGATTTGGCAACTTCGCTCTACAAAACTGTGGATATTACACTCAAATGTGATTTAAAGTTTGCCGTTAGCAGTTAGCGGTTCGCCATAAACGTCCATCTAAAACTGCCTCGCTCGCACGCTCGAATTCTCTTCATCAGGAGAAATTGGAAAAGTTCATTTCTTCCAGGTACACGCATTCACATAATGTTCACAAATGAATTAAAGAACGCGAACAAAGCGAACACAGTAATGCTAAGGTGACCAGAAAAATTACAATAAAAAATTGAAAGATACTTGGAAAAAGTACCTGAGTACTTGATGGTCCTACATCTCTTTCGGGTATAGTGACCTGGTAACCAGTCTTAGAATCTTTCTCTCCTCTCAAGATTGGATCATCTCGTTTCTTTCTGACATCTTTCGCAAAATCTGAACCCGTGTCTCGAATTGTCATCAAAACGCTGAAATATATTCAGGAAAGTCAAAAACACGACCGTTAAACCAAACTCACATAAATATTCCAATTAACGATAGCCATCACCCAATTTCGCCAATTCTACGAAACTTGAACGATTTACATTGACAAAACTGAAAAGCTGTTTTACGCAGGAAACCAGAGTACTCGGAGAAAACCTACGACTCCCGGCGAGGTACTAAAGACGGACCCTTTCCAAAAGAGAAAGTCAAAACCATGCTGGGAATCGAGCCCACAACCACATCGGTGCCACCGAAGCCCCCAGGGGCTGCAAAGTATGCTTAACATGTATTGAACAGCTATATTGACACATTCTGCGATGCAAGCACATACGAAACTTACTAATCGGGTACAGTGTAAAAAAACAAAAATTGGATAGAAAGTTGAAATGACTACCGTATTCTCTCCATTTAACCACCTCTCAAATAAACCACACCTTTTTAAGAAGTAATTTATCAAGTCTCCCCTCTCTACTGAGCGCCCCCCCCCCTTGCTCAAAAAACGTCTCTTAAGGCGATTTATTTATTTGAAGTAAGCTGTTCATAACTTGTTTGCGTACGCCTTACATTTTACGGAAAAATATCTAAGATTTTAAGGATAACTACTAGTTAAGCCCTCCCCCTCAAAGGGTCTGGTAATAATAAGCCTTCCAGGGGGCTAAATAGAGAGAATACGGTAATCGTAGCGGTATAAAGAAAAAAAGAACAAACTCACGTTTTAACAAGTGTAGCTTGTTTCTTCTTGATTACTTTCCTCAGCGGTTCCCTCAACGTGATTTGAATAAATGTTTGTAAATCATTATGAATGGAATTTCTGATTGCTTCACAAAACACACTCTCCAACTTCGACATTAGCACATATAAACCTTTGATAAATGCGATCACCTGTATACAGGGAAAACAAACAATTAGCAGAGAATATCGATTTTTATACGAAAGTGTTATATTATAATCTGATCGTTAAGAGAAATCGTGACCAGAACAGTTTCTGTATAACATATGGAAACCGGGTTTAGAGTCACCACGAAGTTTGAAAAATACCCACCTCTACCAACGCAAATTTTTCTTCACTGCTGTAGTTGTATCTTGTTGCCTATAAATGTTACAAACACGTGGTCATAATTACAGGCTGCTTTCCAGTTAAATGCGTTGTTTGACACGCACGCAAAAGTTTAAATTGTAACAAAACATATCTTACAAAACAAGTGAAAGAAAAGTCGTTCAGGAGTTTCAGTTTTAAATAATGACGAGTTCACTTGTTCGTGTACTTTTAAAAATTATAAAAGCTTGAATGATTTGAACTTTCAAGTATGAGTACACGCATGTCAAAACACGTTACTGAAAAGTAGTCATAAGAAGTAAAACAGCCATTTATCTTTGCTGTTTTTCTGATGCAAACTTACTCGTTCGTAGTCTTCAGCTTGATCAGGGCATTGCGGGTTGGCGTATCTGTCGGTAGGATGAATCAACTTCCACGAATACTAAAACAATTTTACAATGATCTTTATTTATGGATATGTGACTGAACAATATTCTCATCAAACATGCGCATGATTAAGGTATATATAGCTTTAAGTTACTCCTAGTTTTTACTAACCAGCTCCATCAATTGTGTATTCCAACTTGACAAGAGCTGCAGACCTCGTAAAGCAAGTTTTCTCAATTCCAAATGTTGGCTGGTATTTCTTGGTGTAATATTTGACGTAATCATCTACCAAGAAGTACATGGCATTCATAAACATATCGATAGAAAATAAAAGATTTCATAACTGAAGAGAACCTGTTACTGTCATTCTAATTAAAGTGCATGTTCATGAAATATAGCCACAATACATTTCCTTACCCCGATCAATTGATTTGTGCAAGTTTCTCAAAAAATTGGTCAACTTCCCGTTTGCATGAATCGACCAATGGCTTTGCGTTTCAGTGACTGACTGACCAATTGGGAAGAAGCATGCCCATAAACAGGAAGTTGACCAAGTTTTTGAGAAACTTGCACAAATCAATTGATAGGGGTGAGGAAATGTATTGCGGCTATATTTCATGAACACTTCAATTACTCGCAAACTCGATCACTCTTGAACACACTGACTATGAATACTTTGAATTACGTTTTAAAACATTGTCCTTTTTACGAGAGAAACAGTTGTACAAAAGATTGCTATATATTATTCCAGATACGTTCGGCAAGCATATGTTAAATGGCAGCGCATCCGTGTATACATGGCATGTGTTGTTTAGAACACAAATTGCCAATTAGATTCGTTCGAAAAGAGCAGCTGACTTTCTCTCAACGCCTTATCTTTGCCTTTGGAATTCAAAGAAGATTCGCGCAATGATCAATGGGAATGCAATAAAACAAGTAGCAGCAAAAAAGCGCAAAGAATTATGGAAATGTGTTTAGCGCTTGAATTTTTACATTTCCATCACCATTTGCACGTTGGTATGTGAACAAGGCAGCACTGGTCCCCATAGCAAGCTGAAGGAAACCCTTTTTATCCACTAACGATCTCAACAAACTGAAATACTAACTGCCGAACGCGTTTAGAACTAATATACATCAGTAGAGCACAAACAAAGAACCCCACCTCGTTGTTATAACGAGCCAATTCACTAATGTAATGCAAATGTTCATCACGTATAGTGTCCATTTTCGAAAGAAGATTATATTGAGAAATGATCTTTTCTTCAGCATTGCCTCCAGCGCATGTCCATTTATCTGCATCATTCTTGAAATTAGGACACATTTTCACATAACTCACAAGTTCAATCTGCATATCTCCAAAAAGAGGAACCACGGGAAGTTGCTGAGAAACAAACAACCAGAAATATTGTAAATACTTTTATCTGATTCAAGACTGAAAAGTACATGAAGAGTGTTTTTGATTTTGCTCAGAAAACTATCTAAAACTAAATTTATTTTAAACCAGCTGCATGAACCGGACCTTGCATAGTTTTCTCAGCAGTCTGCATATGGATGTGATAGGATTAATCGCAGGCTGCAGAGGAGACTAGTTCCAAGCAGTGCATTAATGTTGATGAAGTCTGGCACTGAATATAGTTCGATCCAGTATAAATTTGATTACATAATTTGGGACTTATTTACAGCGATGTATTCTAGTGTCAAAAACGGAAACTTTTGCTGCTGCAGTCAAAGGTGCAAAACTTTGCAAATCTTGATGCTATTAACAAGCATCACGAGATAGTGCCTGGTATGATTTGCCCTACAAAGGTGGTGGCAATTGTTATAGATAAAAAACCCTGCACTTACTTTAAAGAATTTGTCAATTTTAGCAATATTGATCCGTTTCTTCTGATCAAGTTTTGCAATTTGAGTGACATTTCCATCCATAAGAAATAAACTAAAACCAGTCACCTTTAATAGGGGGAAAACACTGTAAGTACTACACGTGTACTAAATTGATTGGACAACAGTAGTACAACGCACACAATGTCATGTACAACATGCACGTGCACTGTAGACACCATAGAGAATATGAATATAACATCATAGACGGATTT
>JAOBYK010466455.1:0-34455 GCA_025434845.1 Phenganax subtilis | reverse complement strand
CGGCGGCCATTTCGCCTGCAAGTGAAAGGTTACCACATTTCCCATGATGCTTTGAAATAATGGGAATTGCCTATTGCCACTGATTACATAAGATGTATAATTATTTCAAGAATACTTTCTACTTGTGTCTAAACTAATGTCCTTCAACCGTAGTTCCATTACTGGTAAAGTCCTCGGTTTTGTTTGGCAAAGAATCACAGTGCAATTATTAAACGCAATAGTCGATGTGGGAGCGTTGGACTGCAAATGTTTGAGCTTCACTCGAAAAAAACAAGACACAAAAAATTGTACTTTTCTCGTAACATTTTCCCAGGTTCGAAACCCAAAAATTTTGTATTCTGTCTGATCAAGTTATGATATATCCGATTTACAGCATTAGTTAGTCGGTTTTTTGATAAGGCACGTCTTTTTGTCCATCTTTTTAACGTTACCGGGTCAAAAATGCTGCTATACCTCGTATAATAATAACCAACAAACGAAACGAAAATTGTATTTTGGCTAGTAAACTTTCGCTAGGTGTGAACAAGAGAACAGTTTTAAGGCCCGATCACACAGGCAATTTTCGATGCAATCATGTTGACCGATGTGAAAGAGTGGATAACTTGCGAGCAGACTCAGTCTAACAAATTTGCTAATCCACTTGCTAGTCAACCTACTCTATCACATACGCTAAAGGCCCAGACACACTGGACGCGATTCGGCAAAGCGACGCGATTTTTCATATTTTGAAAGCGAATATATCAATCAACGGAAGAAGATTTTAAAACAACTTTAGACGAAATAACTAAAAATATTATATAGCCTTTGATTATCTGGAAAATCTTGACTAGAATCAATATTATCAGTTAATGTAAGTCGAAAAATCGCGTCGCTTCGCCGAATCGCGTCCGGTGTGTCTGGGGCTTAAAGGCCGACACACACCGGACGCGATTCGGCAACGCGGCGCGATTTTTCAAATTTTAAAAGCGAACAAAGCTATCCATGGAAGAAAATTTTCAAAAACATGTAGACTAAATAACTAAAAGTATTACATCGTCTTTGAAAATCGGGAGAATCTCAAATTGAGTCAAAGTTACCAGTCAATGAAAGTCGAAAAATCGGGTCGGGTTACCGAATCGCGTCTGGTCTGTGTCGGGCTTAAGAGGAGAAAAATCGCAGCAAACATCGCGCGTGTAAACGGGCCTTAAAAATAACAGCTGCAAAGGGTGGAATGAATTATCAAGTAATATAACCGAAAGCATTGATAAAATACCTTTGTCCGCGTTCAAGAGACGAATTTAATCTTTTGTATCAACTCTACAATACTCCATGACCGGGCTTATCTTGTATATACTGTGTGTTAATTGTAGTTAGTCTTAATTGTAAATATAGTTTGGCTACACGGCCCTTTGTAAGTCAGACTGTATGTATTTTTTTACTGAATAGGCTATATTAAAGATTAAAGATTAAAGAAAAATAGTTTTTACTCCTTTTAAATCCTACTGTTAACACTGAATTTATTTCACTTATATGTATAAATGTGGCATTCTGCATCGACTTTAAAAGACGTTTCGCTGAGCATGCTGTCTTCTTTATTGATTTATTCTGAAACATTTTGACAGAATTGCAATATATAGATCGGAGGGGGGGGGGTGTGCGCGTCACACATTCTGTATATCATGGGTGCGATTAATTGAAGAGCGGATTTAGGGGTAGTCAAGACAGTCACGCGGTGAACGTATAAAATCCGTGAATAATTACGTAATGTGTTTGTTGGATTTTATCATGGACTATTTATAAAGTAATCATATATTTCGAAGAGTAGTGCAGATAGTTATAATTCAGACAGGAGTCGAAGCTCTGTTTGTGTAAAGTAATTTCATTAAATGAGAGTCAGCGGTTTTTGAGAGAGTTTTTCAGAATCGGGTAGTGATTCCAGCCTGTTATTTGGTCAAGAGCTCCTCTTAACCAGTTTGACTGATCATCGCGGAGTCTTGACTTAGGGGCTGTTTACATGAGCCCTACAGGAAGGGCTAGCCATCCCTGTAGGGCTGTTTTTGTGGGTAGCCGCTGTGCGGCTAACCACTATGTTACACAGTTGAAGCTGTCCTCGTTCATGCGACGTTCATGTAATGTCATGACATCTTCGGCGATCGTCGACTCAACGAATGGATGACGATTCTGCGTTCGTCATAACTTTCGGAAATTGTCGTACGCACGCGCTCACTCACACTACATTGCTTATTTACAACGAGAAAGGTGAAGTATTTGGACACATTTTTGCAAATTTTGTCTTGTTAAACGAAAGGTAAGTGCTATGCCATCTTTGTGCTATTGCTTTTGGTTTGTTTTTGGGCCATTTTATCTTTTAATCAGTTATTGTCGTCTCTGCTGGAACATATTCTTCGATGAATGACCAAATAACAGGCTAGAATCACCACCCAATTCTGAAAAACTCTCTCAAAAACCGCTGACTCTCATTTACTAAAATTACTTTACACAAACAGAGCTTCGACGCCTGTCTGAATTATAACTATCTGGACCATATGAACGCAATCGAATTTTTCGCACTATTAGTTAATAAGGCGAGATCTCGCTAGCAAATTTGCCGAAAAGGTTCCTCGCTAACCGGAATAACTTTGGCCCATATGAACAGGCCCTGAATAGGCCCTCAATGTTCTGGCACATTGACTGTAATAAAGTGTTGTTAATTGTTAATGGTTTTCACAAAAATGCTTTGGTGCATAGGAAGTTTCGGCCGTGCCAAAAAATTGTGAGCTTAAGAACAAAAAGTCGAACTCTCAGAAAAACTTTCTCCGTGGAACTCGTCAGTAGAACCGGTAAGCACTTTGAGTTTAGGTGTAGTATTGAACGCACAAAAAAGTTAAACTGTAAAGTAAAACATTGTTTTAAACGTTACGATAACGACTCTCAATAAGATATTTATATTTGAAAACCAAATCAAGTTTTAGTATACTAGTTCATACACTTAAGGCTGGTTTACACTAAAAAAGTCTCAGTGATCAAAGTTGAAATTTTTCACACGGAAATACGCTCTGAAAAATTTTAAAGAAATGTCCGAGTGAAGTTGTTCAATTTTGACCACTGTATTGGTTCCCTAATAATCTTTAGCAAATGCTTGAAAATTTAGAATTCACCTATGCGAAATTTTCCACTTTGATCACAGAAACTTTGACAGTGTAAACCGGGCCTTAGCTTTTTTAGCTTTTTTTGTACTAAATCATAGTATAGAACCCCATGGTCTAAGGTTTCAGTTGCTGTGCATTATTAAGAAAACACCGACTCGCTTCCATTTGCCTGGGTTTCATTGCTTTGGCACTTATATATCGCATGCAGTTCCATAATAATTCAAAACGGGCACTGCCATGGTACACAACATGGAGTCTTGTCAAAATCGATAGCCGAACGGATAGGAACGATATTTAGATAGACTCCGTGTTTTCTACCGAGCCCCCTGGCATGGTAGATAACGCGGAGTCCCGTTAAAATCGATAGTCGAACGCATAGAAACGATATTTAGATAGACTCCGTGTTTTCCATACCGAGCCCCTTGGCATGGTAGATAACGCGGAGTCTTGTTTGAATCGCGGCACTCCGTAATCCGTAATCCGTATTCCGTAATCCGTACTCCGTACTCTGCACTCCCGAACTCTCAGTGGTTATACAGGACATTTATAATCTGTCTATGAAAGAAGGATACATACCAGAACTACTCAAGTGCTCGATTGTTTCCCCTATTCCAAAAGTTGCATCGCCGCAGTCAATTGAAAGTGATTTACGCCCAATATCTCTTACCTGCACGCTGGCTAAAGTTACGGAGGAATTGCTTTGCAAGAGGTTTTGACTGAACTAACAGGGAAAATTGACCCCCGCCAATTTGCGTGTAAGGGACATTCTACTACGGACGCGTTATTATTCTTACTGCAGCCTATCTATGAAGCCCTTGATTGTGGAAATGCAGGAGCTCGTATCTTCTTTGCGGATTTTTCTAAAGGTTTTGATCTTATTAACCATAGTATTCTTATCCACGAGTTAAGAGAACTGGACATCCACCCTTCCTTACTTAACTGGATTAACGCCTTTCTAGTTGACAGGAAACAGGCTGTAAGAATAAATGGAACCTTATCAGACTGGAAATCCCCAAATGGAGGTATTCCACAAGGGACCAAACTTGGTGTCATCCTGTTCTCCATTATTACAAATAATCTTATATCTGACTGGCGTTTGAGGACCAAGTACGTGGATGATACATCTGCTTCAGAGATCATCCCAAAGAACTCAATTAGCTACTTAAATCATACGGTAGAAGAAATACATAAGTTCTCAATAGATCATGGTATGAAGCTTAACCCACGAAAGTGCAAATAGATGGTTATCAGTTTTATGCCCAACGATTATTTTGCATTAAGACTAATTGCTGTGGGCTCAGAACTTATAGAAAGTGTCTCTAAGTACAAATTGCTGGGCGTTCAATTGAGCAAGGTTCTTAAGTGGAACAACCACGTTGAATATATCTTTAAAAGAGCGTGTAAAAGATTGTACGCACTCCGGGTCCTTCGCAGAGCTGGCGTGGAGCAAAAGAATCTGCTCAAGGTCTATTTAAGAACTATCAGGCCTATAGTGGAATACGCGGTTCCAATCTGGCAAGCGATCCCTGATTATTTTTCCAGAAAGATAGAGTCGATCCAAAGAAGAGCATTAAAAATCATTTTTCCGTCATCTGATAGTTATGGTGAGGCATTAGTTCAGTCGCAAATACCAACATTAGAGAAGAGACGTGAATATCTATCTAAAGTGTACATGTCACTGATAAAAAAGATGGAACATCCTCTAAACTTTATGCTCCGAAAACCTGCAATTAGTGAATGCTCTTATGACCTACAAAATGGACACAATGAAGATATTCTTTTTCGAGATGCTACCAAGTGTAGAGCAATAAAAACAGAACAAGTTTTTACCTTTAAATACTTCTAATGCATGATGTCCTTTGTATATAGATATGCTTTAACTGCTTTTAAGCCTTGGAATTGTAAATAGTGCTAAGATAGACTCAGTTTTTAGTTATTATCGATTTACCTACGTTTAGTTTAGTTTAAATTTAAGCTCGTTAATTCAGTTGATGTACACTGCAAGAGAGTTTTAATAAACACAAATTATTATATGTACGAAAGCATAGACAACAAAACACCCTAATGTGAGCTCAGTTGCTCACAAAAACATAAACAAATAAACGGAGTTCGCACCTGAAATAGAATAATCATTTGACTGCATCAACGCATTTATATGTAAATTATTTACATAGACTCCTCCCTCAGACACAGATCTTAAACTCAATACAAATTACCAACAAATAAAATATAGAATATTTATTTTGAAGCCGTAGAACTCCATATTTTATCCCCAGCATACTTTGGGTAGTACGATTCGGCTCCAAAATTTCTCGTAAGACAGCTAGGTACTCGTGCTGTTGACAGCACGACTTACAGCGGTCTTTGCGAGTCTTCGGTGAAGCGACTATACACTTCAATATCAGGGTCAATATCTCTACGATATTGCTAATCATTTCTCGCGAATGCAGTCTTCAAGTACTAGTGATTCTAGAAAACATACTTCCTTATAGAATTTCCTGACTTTGCCACTCGTTTTGAACTTTCGCAGTCATAGTTGCCTGCCATCAAAGGTTGTGAAGTCACATAAAGTTGCAGGCCAGGCTAGTTGGCTTGACCAGGCAGCTGAAGCTAGTGATTGGTTGAAGTAGTCTGACCGGTCGAAGAAATCTAGCCAATAATATCGTAAAACATTTTCAAACTTGACCAATAGGTGACTTGTGTTTGTGCTCCTGATGCTCTAGACCGGTCAGAACTCCCCGGAAAGTGGTCAACATTTTTATTAACCAATCAATTGAGCAGAATTCGAGCTAAGGTGGTCAAGATTCACACGGAATACCGCTGTTTTTGACTCACTAGATTACTTTACAGAAGCGTTGCTTCTGAACGTAATGTATTAACTGAACTACAGACAATACACTGTACACAATATGATTGATAACTGGATTGTGATTTGATATTGAATATTTATTATTTGCGGAATTTTACGTGAGTTGCGTGACCGGGTTGACTACCCCTAGATCCGCCCCTGAGTGTTTTCCTGCAAAGATTATGACTAACGTTGGCAAAATGATTAATCTGCTCCTTGGGTGATTGGCGTCTCCTCACTCATTTTACAACGCAATGGTACAACTCATTGCAGACTCCCGTGAATTATCCTTTTATTGAAATGTAATTCGCCTGATGTTGTAAACCAGTAAGAGACAAAGTCACTGCAATCTATACCTTATCAAAAAGAGCAATGTAGATAGAAAATCCGAACGTGGAGGTCATGCCAACTTTCTGTGCAAGTTGAGCGCACAATTCTTTAGCTGTTGTTGCTGAATCAGCATAAAGAGTCTTTGTGTTGCCATCCATAAACGTGATTGGCAAAATGAGCGGTTTCTTCGACTTTGTAGCCTGAAATTTGAAAATAATTCGTTATTTTTTTCCGAAGAAACTTTTTCTACATTAGAAAACCAAATTGTGCCGACGAACAATAATTATTCTATCAGAATTTCCATCTTTAAGAAACATTTTAGGAGTATCAAATGAAGTGATTAACGAGTATAAGCAAGCGGCGTTTTTGATAAAACGAGCAGCATGAGAACGTCAAAGGACTGGATCAAGCACGGTGATTGGTGGAAAATGTCAACTTTAATTCCGGTCGATGTACGTGTTGTCAAAAACGCCGGTAGCTTAAACTCTCTATTAGTTTTCTGCGTATCACTTCGATGTTCATATTTGAACTTCATCCCACGTATTATACTTCTTGCGTACACAACAATCCTTTTAGTATAAAGTTAACGGTGTTCAACATAAGAAAATAACAGAAAAGAATAATGTAAACAAATATCACCCTTAATTCAAGCCAACTGGGAGGTTGATGTCTGCTTCCATTTTGTTTCGTTCTCAACAAACGTTCTTCGCAGTATGGAGCATACCCAGGAGGACCTTCACGGATGAAATTGCGCAGGTACTTGTACAGCTAGAAACAAAAGCAATCTTACGTGTAATTGCGCTAACGTAAACATTTATATTTGACAACGATTTAGTCAAACACAAGGAAACATGTTCACTAGTCTTAGGTCTTTTCAATCATACCATTTCGAAAACACAAAACAAAAGGCGTTCTTCTAAAGATAACACTGGCAAACAGCTAATCAGCTCATCCTTGACGCTGTACAGCTTTATGAATTTACAGAGCGATAAGTTTGCGAAATTTCAATATTTTCTGCTCTTAGTAAACGGCGATTACTTGAAATAATGTTTAATGCTATGTTCGCTACTAACAAAGTACAAACCACGCAACAGACACAACATGAGATTTTCAAAATCGTCTTTTAAGGCAGTTAAACATTGCCTGCACGCACAATTAAAGCATGTACTCAACTCGGTGCATAGGAAGCTGGACATTCCATGAAACACAAGTTGAATCGCCATTGGTCTTAAAATTGTAGGAGAAGTTCATGAAGACTGCTTTCCACTTATGCATTTTTTTTACGCAAGTACGCGTACCACAAAATTTTATATTGCCATAGAAATTATTTCACAGACAAAAATGAGAAAAATTTGACTTCTGCGTGTGAAAAACGAATCTGCAAAATCAGTTTAGTAAAACTTAAACATTTACATTGAATGCATCGGCATGTAAGGAAAAAAATCCAAACTATAGTTTGTTGGTAAGTATTGCTTTTTTGATTTGAAGGAACAGTGTGTGGAGAAGTTTACCTTTTCCGATGGACAGAAGCAACCCACACATAAAGACAGCAAAATCCAGCCGCGCGCATGACTTGTTTTATTCGGATTTTCCGTCAGTTGCTTGCAGATCTGGCAGTAGATTTCATCTCTAAAAAGAAAAATCGGAGTCCAAAACTGATTAGGTCTAGGATTTTCGGAAAACATTTTTCCACCAGTGAAATCTATATCACACTAGCAATTTCTTCACTGATGTTTTTCTGTTGACACATGGGATTGAATCACTGATTGACAAATATGTTTTCGGCATTGATTCACACACTCAGCTCTTGTATAAACTCACTTCATCGCATACGGTGAATGGAGAAAAATCGCCGACGGAGTTGTACGAGTCAGGCAGATTTAAAACGCACTTACGCATGAACATTTAGTTGAATTATCTGATGTAAAGCTCTGGGAAAGAATAGGAACATTATTGCAGAAGTATGTTCTGCAACTATATGTGACAACTAAAATGTTGTCTATTTTATCAACAATTGTTATTTCCCAGCATTGAAATCTGTTTCCATTAAGTGGATCTGTTGGAACGGAAACTGAATCTAGGGCATGATTTGTTCACTTTCCACAACTACTATGAAAGTTAAAAAGTCCACAGACGAGCAGTTTTGCTGTCAACAACTATTTGTTGTTGATTACTAAAAGTTGTCAATAACTACATAATGACTTGTGCAAAGTTAATCGTCGACAACTAAACTACCCATTTTTAGTTGAAGACAAAAAAGTAACGTGTTTCCCGCTTTTCTTAGGCAAACTCGTTACTTGCGTGTTGACAACTAATTGTGAGCGACAAGCTAAATTTTCACGTACATGAGAATGCTACAATTGCTTCAAACTGTTGGTTTCGAAACAAGAACTTTAGAAAACGTAATAGGACGTTCCAGGTAGTCTAATGCGACACAAATAAGTTTGTTATTCTCCGCTGCTAGCAAAATCATCCCACAAATTGCGTATTTTTCTCTGGCACAAGCACGTTTCAGCAAGCAAATGCGCTAATTGCAGCAGCTTATCTAACCTCAACATTTTCCGTTGTGCAAAGTAATTTATTTTCATGTACCGGTGTTGATGCATAAATACAGGCAACTTAACCATTTTCGTTAGCTATTTGTGTGCTACGAGAGTCAGAATATTTAGTTGTGGACGCTTGATTGAAGCATTTGTTGTATTGGAGTCCTAGTCGGAATGTATAGTGATATTGGCGTGTTAGGGATCAAATTTTATCGACATTGGAATAACTCTACTTGTTTGCATTTGGCTAAAGTGAAGAAAAGCTATGCAAGATATGAGAATTTAGTGCGTGTGCAAACCAAAGTGAGTACATAGATACTACGTTAATTCATTGCAATGATATTGTCTCAATAGATTATTGTTTCGGCCAAAAGCCAGCGATGATGCAGTTTAACCTTTCGTAATTAGCATTTCATTTCGTTGCAGTGCATGCATAATTCATAGCCGTAGCTGGTACTTTGCGCTTGATTTAAAACGCTAAAACTTCCACTAAATTGTATGTTTCGAAAGCGCGATGCTAACATCATTTCGTTAGGTATTGCGAGATTGCATGTTATATGATTAAGCAAGTGTTATTGTGTTAATTGCTTGTTAATTGCTCATATCATGTTTATAGTATGCTAATATGTTTCGTAATACTAGCAGTAGAGTTATAATTTTTTAGTGTCTACTTAACTGTTGTGTTTAGTTCAAACCGATCTTAACTGATACCATTTCGACCTTCAACATCTTACCTGCTTATCTACCTATTCTACGAGCTGTTGTACCGTTGAGTGTAGTAATCGATCGAGACCCGTTCATATCTTATTTGAGTGAAAAAATTGTCAGAACATTGTCGTCTATAATTCTATCAAGTTCGTATTTTATCCATGCACTGTCTATAGCCAAGTAGCCTCATTTGGATTTCGTTTGGATTCATTCTCTATCGAATGAAAGTTACACAAATAGTTGGCGACAACTTTCAGTTATCGACAACAAATAATTGTCGACAACTTTTAGTTATATGGACAACAAATAATTGTCGACAACAAAACCGCTAGTCAGGGGAGGCTCTCAATCATGTTGCTATAGATTTACTGAATTGTTACTCCAAGAATCTACGTGGAACTGTACGACTGCCTCTTGTCAATACATATTCCACGCATTTCAAGCATAATTCTTCATGGTCCATGAGTACATAAAACACGGTATTGTTTGCATTTTGTGAATTCCCGAAATAGAATTTGGTAACAAACAGAGAGTAAATATTGTCCTTGTATACCTTCATTTTACTTATTGAAAACAAGAATAAAACTTTATGATACAACTAAAACTTAAACAAATTATTAAATATTGAGACATGAAAACTGTAACAAGGGCATACTAAATTTATTCTAATATGAAATATAAAGCTTAATTCTGTGAATTTCATTCATCCACATCACAGTTAAAGGAACATTACACCGGAAAAGACTTCGAGAACGAATTCCTAGCTTCCATGCATGCAGTTAAAACTCGCACTCGTAATTGTACTCGTCTTGTCATCAAAAACTGATTACTTATTGCAAAGGAGCGACCCGTTTGATTTTGAAAGACTATTGTTTGGATGCAGCTCGCTGGAAAGTCATTACAATTCGAAAAAAAGCAGAAGCAAGACTTCTTGCAACGCTGCAATCTTGTTGCAAAAGTAAGAAGAAAGATATTTGACCCATAAGGCGATTCAAAAAGGAAAACAGAATAGTATTACTACTTTTTGGAATCGCTAGGAAGACAATGCTTCTATGAATCTAAACCAGGACGAGGAAAATATCACTTATAGATATATTTAAAGCTTTGGAAGCTAAAGCGTTTTAGAAATGTGATCAATTCATCCGATCAATTCCTTCACATTTTGACGAGATTTCTCGAAAATTCATACGTTCGGCGAAAATTATCTCAAGTCTGCTAATATTCACAAAAGAGATGCACGCTATTTTCCATAGCTACTCTAACTGGTAAATTCTAAAAGGAATTAATTTCACGTTTGAAGAATAGCTATTCTTTTTTTTTCAAGGTCAACCTTTCAGTTTCATCGGAAAACAACGTTGACTCAAATTGCAATTAAATGTGTTCTGAATAAAGTAATCAAACTTTGAGAACTTGGTGTGTGTTAAGTAATGAATTTACACTGTCCTGTAGACACAGAATGAGAGAAGAACTCTTTAGCTTTCTCATGAAGCTTTTGTTTTTATAACATGGCAAGAAATGACCAAGTATTTCGTTAATTAATTTTTTGATCAAAGTTGCACTGGTTCACCAAATGGAATAAGTCACACAAAGAAAATGAATTCCCAAATTGTTCCTTAGATTAAAATTTCGCACACCGTGGCTTGTTAAGATTTGAGTTACTTTTTTGTATACTCCTCAATTTAATTCCTCACATGGCTTACCGCAGCTCTGGCCTCAATATTCCATGTCCAATAATAAAGTGAAGTTTCTCCAAATTGGATGTCGGTTTATCGTGCGCTGATAACGGACCATACGACTCTGGAAGGTAGCCTCTTTCACTACCTTCTCTCAACATCGTTGTTACATCCTATAGTTAAAAAGTAAAACAACTTTCAATAACACCTGTGCTCATTGGTTGAAATGCGATTTGTTTCGACAACGCTTTAGAAATACGCAATTAATGTTTTACACAAAACTTCCATAAACACACTAGAAGTAAAAAAATTTCTCGGCATGAAAATTCAATCAAAAAATTTTCGGCAAGCCAAAACTTCATTAGAAACCAAAAAAATCCTACCCAGGGATTTATTTACTTTAATTATACTATAATGAGATTATCATTCCGCATGCGTTTGCAATATTTTTACGGTCGGAGAAAGTACAAATTGATGCTTATGTTGTTGTTAAGCACAAGAAGGTGAAATAACAAGCAATAAGAATATACCTGTTAATCATCCTACAAAAAAACTTTGGGACAACTTGAAATAACGCAGAAACACTCTTCCCAGTGTTCGTGTTCCCACTGATTATTTCTAGTTCTCTCCAAAGTCACACCTAGATGCTTGGGTATATAATTGTACAAAACCACAAAAAATATTATATAAATTGCAAAACGTCATAATAACGGATTGCAGTAACTTCTTTAATTGTATAGTAACGATAGTAAATAATTTTTCGAGGAAGAACTTAATCATTGTTTTACTAGATATCAATTAACAATTAATTCTTCCTGGCTTTTTCTGATGCCGAGCCATTGTAGTTGTCAATGGATGCCTTAACAGAAGTGCAACCCTACTCTGTGTGCACCAGGAAATTTGCAGCTGCATTCAAAACGCTCATAAAGTTCACCATTAGCAGTTGAAAAATACGAAGCATTGCAATGAAAATATGCAAACTTTTGCTCTTCTCGCACCAAATGAGTGCAGTCGTCCAGAAATTGTTCTAAGTATGGTTATTTAAAACCTCTCTTTTTTATTTCTATGAAATTAAAGTGTAAAATTAAACTACATGAATCACTCACAAAAAACACACATTCACTTACCGACATATTGTGAAATGATTTCCACTTTTACTACTTACTTTAGTAATCTTAGATTTTTTTTTCAACGTGAGGGAAACCAATTTTTTGCGAAGAGTTCCACGTTTTGGATAATTTTCGTCCTGAATACAAAATATTTATGCGTCATACACTTTAGTTAAAGTCGTTTTCCACATCGTGCCCTAGCGCAACGTAGAGGATCTCTTTGTCTCGTGAATAAACAGAGAATAGCAAATGAGTCTAGAGCAGAGAGAAACGCTACTGTATGCAACGATACGATTTGGACTGGAAAGCCACCTTTAATCAGGCTTGATAAATGCAACGACAGATCCTGGTCTATGAACAACGTTTCGACATACTAGATTAGTGTCTTCTTTACAAATCCCGTTTGTCAAAATGAATGCAACTCAACGAGAAGTTTCGATTCGGGACTTAATGCTGCAACATTCCAGTCCGGTGTTTTCACCAAATATTATATCACCAATCTGGTTTGACCAAATGGATGTAACGGACCAACAAGCTACAATTTATGACCTAACACTCTGACAGTTCAGTGTAGCGTGTTCGTCACATCGCTAATCTGGTTTGATAAAGAAAACCCAATGTATCAATCAACGTTTCGTCTTTACAGTGTAATACCTTCATCGCACAAAATCACTAACCTAGTTGAATAACATGAATACAAGATTAACAAGTCACAAACGATAAGCCAACGTTTTGAGATGATACATGGCTCGTGCATAATAAGACGAGTCCAGTTACCTCAAAGTCGAGGAATGGTGGTGCAGCTTCTCTCTGACTGCCAAACTTTCTGCCAAATGTGTCGTATATCTTAGCCATGACAGGACCGCTAGACTCCTGGAGGACGTTATAAATAATTTAATGAGTTGCTCTATCGAAACTACGCAAAGCACTAGGTATTTATTCTTGAAAAAAATATTGTGGGGTGTATTTCTATGAAATACTACTGCTACTTAATACTTAAGTCGCGAAACGTGGGCGACGAAAGATTAGTGACATCGATGTTAATAGATATATTGTCTGATCAAAATATTTCTGCTCTTGTGGCTAATTCAGTCGCAGAATAGAAATTTGTCTGTTTCTTGAAGCCAGTTGCATGCCAATGACATATTTACGACGACTTAAACTCCTTCAATTAAATTTGGCAAAAATTAAAGCAAGGTATAACTCGCTCAAGTTTAGTCTTGATGTGGCATTGTTGTTGAATTTAATACAAATACTTAGTTTTTTGAGAGTTCATATTCACCTGTAGAAAAAATGCTAATTTGCTAATGTCTTATTACATGTTTTACAAACTGAGAAAGACGTCGTTTGAACACGCCAACCCCACCCAAGCAATTTGAAGTACATGAGAAAAAGAAGACGAAGTTGAGTTACGATATTAGTACATGGTTTTGATCTTCACAAGCATAGTATATATCCATTATTCTCCATAAAGGTTACCGTTTGTCAAGGTTTGAGTGCTGAATTGATACCTGGATGTATCTGTTTGGTTTTGGTTCTGGTATATCACTCATAAACCGAAGAATGGTGATCCAGACAGCTAAGGCAGCCTAAAAACAGCAACAAATTGATAATGTAAATAATTGCAGCCGAGCGTCAACTCTGGAGCACTATGTACCAGATATCTAGTCACCCCAGTCTTCCAGCCAACTTATGTATAGACAACATCTCGAATAGTGATTGTGAAGATGACTTCAAGTCAGGGCAAATGCTAAAATTATGTCAGGGGGAAGTCAAGATATTGCGTTGCACAGTGCACACGCATTATTCCCTTTCAAGATCAACGGTTGTACTTTTTTCGAATTTGTGAACTTATGAAACAGTTCACGTAGAAGATGATTGAAAATATTCAGAAAACTATGGCTTCATTTCTTTCTGCTACTATGCAACAGGATGATGAACGGACACTCGAAGTAATGAACAACTGACAACTAACTGACAGCATTTTTTGTTCCAATTGAAGCTATGCTGCAAAATCTACTTCGATGCAACGGACAGAGGGAGTCAATATATATACAGTGCAAAAAATTTTGCGCTGAAAAGCTTCAGCTATGCTTGTCTATTTCCTAGCTTGTAGTCCTAGGCATGGTTAGTTTTCAAACATGTATTAGAAACAATGTTCCTGCGTACGAGCAATCACTTTTTTTTGGCTGAAGCTTCAAGATGGTTAGAGCAGGAGCGTCTAAAGCTTACGAAGCATTAAAACATTCGCTCCGTGTCAAAACAAGTGAAATAATATGGAAACCGTTAGGCAGTGGACACCCTCCAAGCAACAGACGCTAAACCTCGTCCCGAGCTGTGCGTTATGTGGAGATTCCACTCTGTTCGTTAGTATGTTTGTTGTTTTACTTTTAAAAGCTTTTGGATTTGATAGATATATGGAAGAAAAAATTTAAGGTTTAGATTGATATCTTAGGCACAAGTATGTGCTGACAGTATTTTTTATGCAGTTCGTCATTTGGGGGGAAAATGTACTGAAAGCAAGAAAACATGAGGATACGTTTCAATACCGTTAATTAAAAGATGGTGGCATGTCGATTCCCCCAGAATTTTTTGAGAACCTAGGCCCGGATCAGACGGCGTACTTTTCATGTGCCGTATCTAAAATTATTTGGTTCGACTCAAGAACATGAATTGATCAGACGCCGTATTTAATGATGTTAAATTTAAACATTTAGTAGGTTACAGTGAAATTTCGAGCGAATTCCCATGAATACATTAACATTAAGTATGCATTAGATACGGCACATGAAAAGTACACCCACGAAGTCGTACCACAGTCGAATAATACGACCACGACGGCCGTATTTATTAGTTTAGGTCGACCCAAATAAACCAGTCGTATTCAGACGGCGTATTTTTCATGAAGTTAGTTTGAGTATTTGATACGGCACATGAAAAGTACTCCATCTGAACCGGGCCTTAATCAAGTAATCCTGATTAACAGCTGACGTGTATTTGCCACAAAAGCATTTAAGTAAAGATGCTTACAATGATTTTTTACCGGCTGAACCATCAAAGCAATTACTTTTTAAGTTGATAGTTCCTCAGAATCTACTAAAAAGCCTTTCAGTGACGAATTACGGTAAAATCAAATTGTCCGCCCCCTTTATTTGTAATAGGCAAGAAATATTATAGGAAATTATGTTAACAATCGCACACAAGTAAGAGCATTTAATTTTTTCTTCTGCGGACATGCAAGGCAATCTAACCTAAACAGCCAACCATCAGCTGAATTTGGTGCAGTATAATTTGTACAGAACAGCTATTAATTTAATTAGGTCCTATGCACACCATTTTTTGAATAATCGTAAACTAGAGATCCAAGGATACTACATTACCGTGTACATCCTGCGAAAAAATCCCGCAATGCGTGGACTCCACGCGTGGGAACAGGAGCCCGCAAGACGTGTCGCTGACAAGTATGATATCACTTCCGGTTTGGTTTGAACGGTATAATTGAATAGACCCACGCAAGGCATGGACCCCAAGTGTGGATAATGACGTCACAACTATGCCATGCACTACCGGAATGATGTAATTCAGCTGTTGCGTACGTACGCGTACGTACAGACGCTAATTTATGCAAGCAAAGGATCAAAATAGCTATACTATATACAACCGAATTAACCATATATGCATTCCAGCAAGGCCAAAAAAGCCATATAGAAAAAATAGACAGACCAAAAAGGCCAGTGGACAGGATAAAAAGGCCAATAGACAGGCCAAAAAGGCCAAAAGGCAGGCCAAGCGGGCCGTAAAGGCCAATCAGGCCAACATGGGACACGCGATGGCTGGCTATCCCATCTCACTCCAGTGGCATATAGTTAAAAGGATCTTTAAAAATATCATTGCCAGGGCTAACTAAACATATTATTAAATCAACACGGAATAACGTTTTGAACAGTTTATTGCTTTGAATATAACAGTTTACAGTGAATCAAAAAACTGTCCAGCTTTTAAGAATTTTTAACGAATACAAAAATGTATACATTTTTCAGGCAAAACATGGAAACGAATCTCTTATTGGCAGGATTTGTGAATTAAAACATAGACAAAGCTTAACGTTTGCAACAATATATTTATAAAGTATAACAATGAATTACAACAACAAATAGTTCTTAAACATATTGTCCAGGTTTAACAGTGTCCTCCAGCTTAGATCGCTTGACTTTGTATACTGTTCCGTCTTCCGTGAGTACAAGTTTGCGTTCCTGTCCTTTGTGCTCGACGGGTTTGGCATCCAGCACTATGAGCGCTTTACATTTCTTGTTTGCAGACAGTGGGGGTACGTTGTCATACTCTAATACGCCGACCCCAGCGTCCTGTAAGATTGCAGGATATCTTTTACGGGGTCCTGCAAAACTGTGGGTCGCGTTTCATGGCGTCCCGGCGTCCCGGGAGATTGTTTCATGGTAAGAACTATTCCCCATCTAGCCATCAATCGGACCTGCACGTCCTACGGGACGCAGGGACTTCTCAAAATGTGCCTGGCGATCCCTGACAAATGGATTTTTATTTCTCCCACGTTTATCTTGCTAGGATGGCCGAGTAGGTAAAGGCGTTAGACTTAAGATCTAATGTGCATAGCACTTCGTGGGTTCGAGTCCCACTCCTGGCAATCTCTCTTTCTCTCTCTCATGCTGATGAGCTCATCTTTTAAAACTTAATGGACTGGCAGCCCAGGGGATGGGTTGACTGGGTAGCAGTTGCACACATGGATTGACGTTTACAACAATTTAGTCCCCTAACTTCTTTTTCGCTTCTCTAGAGCTTCTGTAAAGCTTCTGTTCGATGTGAAGTCGATGTGGGGTCGATGTCAGGTCGATGTGGGGTAGATATGAGCTTGATGTAGGGTCGATGTAGGGTCGATGTGGGGACGATTTGAGGTGAATGCCAAGAAGCTTTGCAGAAGCTTTACAGAAGCTCTAGAGAAGCGAAAAAGAAGTTAGGGGACTAAATTGTTGTAAACGTCAATCCATGTGTGCAACTGCTACCCAGTCAACCCATCCCCTGGGCTGCCAGTCCATTAAGTTTTAAAAGATGAGCTCATCAGCATGAGAGAGAGAAAGAGAGATTGCCAGGAGTGGGACTCGAACCCACGAAGTGCTATGCACATTAGATCTTAAGTCTAACGCCTTTACCTACTCGGCCATCCTAGCAAGATAAACGTGGGAGAAATAAAAATCCATTTGTCAGGGATCGCCAGGCACATTTTGAGAAGTCCCTGCGTCCCGTAGGACGTGCAGGTCCGATTGATGGCTAGATGGGGAATAGTTCTTACCATGAAACAATCTCCCGGGACGCCGGGACGCCATGAAACGCGACCCACAGTTTTGCAGGACCCCGTAAAAGATATCCTGCAATCTTACAGGACGCTGGGGTCGGCGTATTAGAGTATGACAACGTACCCCCACTGTCTGCAAACAAGAAATGTAAAGCGCTCATAGTGCTGGATGCCAAACCCGTCGAGCACAAAGGACAGGAACGCAAACTTGTACTCACGGAAGACGGAACAGTATACAAAGTCAAGCGATCTAAGCTGGAGGACACTGTTAAACCTGGACAATATGTTTAAGAACTATTTGTTGTTGTAATTCATTGTTATACTTTATAAATATATTGTTGCAAACGTTAAGCTTTGTCTATGTTTTAATTCACAAATCCTGCCAATAAGAGATTCGTTTCCATGTTTTGCCTGAAAAATGTATACATTTTTGTATTCGTTAAAAATTCTTAAAAGCTGGACAGTTTTTTGATTCACTGTAAACTGTTATATTCAAAGCAATAAACTGTTCAAAACGTTATTCCGTGTTGATTTAATAATATGTTTAGTTAGCCCTGGCAATGATATTTTTAAAGATCCTTTTAACTATATGCCACTGGAGTGAGATGGGATAGCCAGCCATCGCGTGTCCCATGTTGGCCTGATTGGCCTTTACGGCCCGCTTGGCCTGCCTTTTGGCCTTTTTGGCCTGTCTATTGGCCTTTTTATCCTGTCCACTGGCCTTTTTGGTCTGTCTATTTTTTCTATATGGCTTTTTTGGCCTTGCTGGAATGCATATATGGTTAATTCGGTTGTATATAGTATAGCTATTTTGATCCTTTGCTTGCATAAATTAGCGTCTGTACGTACGCGTACGTACGCAACAGCTGAATTACATCATTCCGGTAGTGCATGGCATAGTTGTGACGTCATTATCCACACTTGGGGTCCATGCCTTGCGTGGGTCTATTCAATTATACCGTTCAAACCAAACCGGAAGTGATATCATACTTGTCAGCGACACGTCTTGCGGGCTCCTGTTCCCACGCGTGGAGTCCACGCATTGCGGGATTTTTTCGCAGGATGTACACGGTAATGTAGTATCCTTGGATCTCTAGTTTACGATTATTCAAAAAATGGTGTGCATAGGACCTAATTAAATTAATAGCTGTTCTGTACAAATTATACTGCACCAAATTCAGCTGATGGTTGGCTGTTTAGGTTAGATTGCCTTGCATGTCCGCAGAAGAAAAAATTAAATGCTCTTACTTGTGTGCGATTGTTAACATAATTTCCTATAATATTTCTTGCCTATTACAAATAAAGGGGGCGGACAATTTGATTTTACCGTAATTCGTCACTGAAAGGCTTTTTAGTAGATTCTGAGGAACTATCAACTTAAAAAGTAATTGCTTTGATGGTTCAGCCGGTAAAAAATCATTGTAAGCATCTTTACTTAAATGCTTTTGTGGCAAATACACGTCAGCTGTTAATCAGGATTACTTGATTAAGGCCCGGTTCAGATGGAGTACTTTTCATGTGCCGTATCAAATACTCAAACTAACTTCATGAAAAATACGCCGTCTGAATACGACTGGTTTATTTGGGTCGACCTAAACTAATAAATACGGCCGTCGTGGTCGTATTATTCGACTGTGGTACGACTTCGTGGGTGTACTTTTCATGTGCCGTATCTAATGCATACTTAATGTTAATGTATTCATGGGAATTCGCTCGAAATTTCACTGTAACCTACTAAATGTTTAAATTTAACATCATTAAATACGGCGTCTGATCAATTCATGTTCTTGAGTCGAACCAAATAATTTTAGATACGGCACATGAAAAGTACGCCGTCTGATCCGGGCCTAGGTTCTCAAAAAATTCTGGGGGAATCGACATGCCACCATCTTTTAATTAACGGTATTGAAACGTATCCTCATGTTTTCTTGCTTTCAGTACATTTTCCCCCCAAATGACGAACTGCATAAAAAATACTGTCAGCACATACTTGTGCCTAAGATATCAATCTAAACCTTAAATTTTTTCTTCCATATATCTATCAAATCCAAAAGCTTTTAAAAGTAAAACAACAAACATACTAACGAACAGAGTGGAATCTCCACATAACGCACAGCTCGGGACGAGGTTTAGCGTCTGTTGCTTGGAGGGTGTCCACTGCCTAACGGTTTCCATATTATTTCACTTGTTTTGACACGGAGCGAATGTTTTAATGCTTCGTAAGCTTTAGACGCTCCTGCTCTAACCATCTTGAAGCTTCAGCCAAAAAAAAGTGATTGCTCGTACGCAGGAACATTGTTTCTAATACATGTTTGAAAACTAACCATGCCTAGGACTACAAGCTAGGAAATAGACAAGCATAGCTGAAGCTTTTCAGCGCAAAATTTTTTGCACTGTATATATATTGACTCCCTCTGTCCGTTGCATCGAAGTAGATTTTGCAGCATAGCTTCAATTGGAACAAAAAATGCTGTCAGTTAGTTGTCAGTTGTTCATTACTTCGAGTGTCCGTTCATCATCCTGTTGCATAGTAGCAGAAAGAAATGAAGCCATAGTTTTCTGAATATTTTCAATCATCTTCTACGTGAACTGTTTCATAAGTTCACAAATTCGAAAAAAGTACAACCGTTGATCTTGAAAGGGAATAATGCGTGTGCACTGTGCAACGCAATATCTTGACTTCCCCCTGACATAATTTTAGCATTTGCCCTGACTTGAAGTCATCTTCACAATCACTATTCGAGATGTTGTCTATACATAAGTTGGCTGGAAGACTGGGGTGACTAGATATCTGGTACATAGTGCTCCAGAGTTGACGCTCGGCTGCAATTATTTACATTATCAATTTGTTGCTGTTTTTAGGCTGCCTTAGCTGTCTGGATCACCATTCTTCGGTTTATGAGTGATATACCAGAACCAAAACCAAACAGATACATCCAGGTATCAATTCAGCACTCAAACCTTGACAAACGGTAACCTTTATGGAGAATAATGGATATATACTATGCTTGTGAAGATCAAAACCATGTACTAATATCGTAACTCAACTTCGTCTTCTTTTTCTCATGTACTTCAAATTGCTTGGGTGGGGTTGGCGTGTTCAAACGACGTCTTTCTCAGTTTGTAAAACATGTAATAAGACATTAGCAAATTAGCATTTTTTCTACAGGTGAATATGAACTCTCAAAAAACTAAGTATTTGTATTAAATTCAACAACAATGCCACATCAAGACTAAACTTGAGCGAGTTATACCTTGCTTTAATTTTTGCCAAATTTAATTGAAGGAGTTTAAGTCGTCGTAAATATGTCATTGGCATGCAACTGGCTTCAAGAAACAGACAAATTTCTATTCTGCGACTGAATTAGCCACAAGAGCAGAAATATTTTGATCAGACAATATATCTATTAACATCGATGTCACTAATCTTTCGTCGCCCACGTTTCGCGACTTAAGTATTAAGTAGCAGTAGTATTTCATAGAAATACACCCCACAATATTTTTTTCAAGAATAAATACCTAGTGCTTTGCGTAGTTTCGATAGAGCAACTCATTAAATTATTTATAACGTCCTCCAGGAGTCTAGCGGTCCTGTCATGGCTAAGATATACGACACATTTGGCAGAAAGTTTGGCAGTCAGAGAGAAGCTGCACCACCATTCCTCGACTTTGAGGTAACTGGACTCGTCTTATTATGCACGAGCCATGTATCATCTCAAAACGTTGGCTTATCGTTTGTGACTTGTTAATCTTGTATTCATGTTATTCAACTAGGTTAGTGATTTTGTGCGATGAAGGTATTACACTGTAAAGACGAAACGTTGATTGATACATTGGGTTTTCTTTATCAAACCAGATTAGCGATGTGACGAACACGCTACACTGAACTGTCAGAGTGTTAGGTCATAAATTGTAGCTTGTTGGTCCGTTACATCCATTTGGTCAAACCAGATTGGTGATATAATATTTGGTGAAAACACCGGACTGGAATGTTGCAGCATTAAGTCCCGAATCGAAACTTCTCGTTGAGTTGCATTCATTTTGACAAACGGGATTTGTAAAGAAGACACTAATCTAGTATGTCGAAACGTTGTTCATAGACCAGGATCTGTCGTTGCATTTATCAAGCCTGATTAAAGGTGGCTTTCCAGTCCAAATCGTATCGTTGCATACAGTAGCGTTTCTCTCTGCTCTAGACTCATTTGCTATTCTCTGTTTATTCACGAGACAAAGAGATCCTCTACGTTGCGCTAGGGCACGATGTGGAAAACGACTTTAACTAAAGTGTATGACGCATAAATATTTTGTATTCAGGACGAAAATTATCCAAAACGTGGAACTCTTCGCAAAAAATTGGTTTCCCTCACGTTGAAAAAAAAATCTAAGATTACTAAAGTAAGTAGTAAAAGTGGAAATCATTTCACAATATGTCGGTAAGTGAATGTGTGTTTTTTGTGAGTGATTCATGTAGTTTAATTTTACACTTTAATTTCATAGAAATAAAAAAGAGAGGTTTTAAATAACCATACTTAGAACAATTTCTGGACGACTGCACTCATTTGGTGCGAGAAGAGCAAAAGTTTGCATATTTTCATTGCAATGCTTCGTATTTTTCAACTGCTAATGGTGAACTTTATGAGCGTTTTGAATGCAGCTGCAAATTTCCTGGTGCACACAGAGTAGGGTTGCACTTCTGTTAAGGCATCCATTGACAACTACAATGGCTCGGCATCAGAAAAAGCCAGGAAGAATTAATTGTTAATTGATATCTAGTAAAACAATGATTAAGTTCTTCCTCGAAAAATTATTTACTATCGTTACTATACAATTAAAGAAGTTACTGCAATCCGTTATTATGACGTTTTGCAATTTATATAATATTTTTTGTGGTTTTGTACAATTATATACCCAAGCATCTAGGTGTGACTTTGGAGAGAACTAGAAATAATCAGTGGGAACACGAACACTGGGAAGAGTGTTTCTGCGTTATTTCAAGTTGTCCCAAAGTTTTTTTGTAGGATGATTAACAGGTATATTCTTATTGCTTGTTATTTCACCTTCTTGTGCTTAACAACAACATAAGCATCAATTTGTACTTTCTCCGACCGTAAAAATATTGCAAACGCATGCGGAATGATAATCTCATTATAGTATAATTAAAGTAAATAAATCCCTGGGTAGGATTTTTTTGGTTTCTAATGAAGTTTTGGCTTGCCGAAAATTTTTTGATTGAATTTTCATGCCGAGAAATTTTTTTACTTCTAGTGTGTTTATGGAAGTTTTGTGTAAAACATTAATTGCGTATTTCTAAAGCGTTGTCGAAACAAATCGCATTTCAACCAATGAGCACAGGTGTTATTGAAAGTTGTTTTACTTTTTAACTATAGGATGTAACAACGATGTTGAGAGAAGGTAGTGAAAGAGGCTACCTTCCAGAGTCGTATGGTCCGTTATCAGCGCACGATAAACCGACATCCAATTTGGAGAAACTTCACTTTATTATTGGACATGGAATATTGAGGCCAGAGCTGCGGTAAGCCATGTGAGGAATTAAATTGAGGAGTATACAAAAAAGTAACTCAAATCTTAACAAGCCACGGTGTGCGAAATTTTAATCTAAGGAACAATTTGGGAATTCATTTTCTTTGTGTGACTTATTCCATTTGGTGAACCAGTGCAACTTTGATCAAAAAATTAATTAACGAAATACTTGGTCATTTCTTGCCATGTTATAAAAACAAAAGCTTCATGAGAAAGCTAAAGAGTTCTTCTCTCATTCTGTGTCTACAGGACAGTGTAAATTCATTACTTAACACACACCAAGTTCTCAAAGTTTGATTACTTTATTCAGAACACATTTAATTGCAATTTGAGTCAACGTTGTTTTCCGATGAAACTGAAAGGTTGACCTTGAAAAAAAAAGAATAGCTATTCTTCAAACGTGAAATTAATTCCTTTTAGAATTTACCAGTTAGAGTAGCTATGGAAAATAGCGTGCATCTCTTTTGTGAATATTAGCAGACTTGAGATAATTTTCGCCGAACGTATGAATTTTCGAGAAATCTCGTCAAAATGTGAAGGAATTGATCGGATGAATTGATCACATTTCTAAAACGCTTTAGCTTCCAAAGCTTTAAATATATCTATAAGTGATATTTTCCTCGTCCTGGTTTAGATTCATAGAAGCATTGTCTTCCTAGCGATTCCAAAAAGTAGTAATACTATTCTGTTTTCCTTTTTGAATCGCCTTATGGGTCAAATATCTTTCTTCTTACTTTTGCAACAAGATTGCAGCGTTGCAAGAAGTCTTGCTTCTGCTTTTTTTCGAATTGTAATGACTTTCCAGCGAGCTGCATCCAAACAATAGTCTTTCAAAATCAAACGGGTCGCTCCTTTGCAATAAGTAATCAGTTTTTGATGACAAGACGAGTACAATTACGAGTGCGAGTTTTAACTGCATGCATGGAAGCTAGGAATTCGTTCTCGAAGTCTTTTCCGGTGTAATGTTCCTTTAACTGTGATGTGGATGAATGAAATTCACAGAATTAAGCTTTATATTTCATATTAGAATAAATTTAGTATGCCCTTGTTACAGTTTTCATGTCTCAATATTTAATAATTTGTTTAAGTTTTAGTTGTATCATAAAGTTTTATTCTTGTTTTCAATAAGTAAAATGAAGGTATACAAGGACAATATTTACTCTCTGTTTGTTACCAAATTCTATTTCGGGAATTCACAAAATGCAAACAATACCGTGTTTTATGTACTCATGGACCATGAAGAATTATGCTTGAAATGCGTGGAATATGTATTGACAAGAGGCAGTCGTACAGTTCCACGTAGATTCTTGGAGTAACAATTCAGTAAATCTATAGCAACATGATTGAGAGCCTCCCCTGACTAGCGGTTTTGTTGTCGACAATTATTTGTTGTCCATATAACTAAAAGTTGTCGACAATTATTTGTTGTCGATAACTGAAAGTTGTCGCCAACTATTTGTGTAACTTTCATTCGATAGAGAATGAATCCAAACGAAATCCAAATGAGGCTACTTGGCTATAGACAGTGCATGGATAAAATACGAACTTGATAGAATTATAGACGACAATGTTCTGACAATTTTTTCACTCAAATAAGATATGAACGGGTCTCGATCGATTACTACACTCAACGGTACAACAGCTCGTAGAATAGGTAGATAAGCAGGTAAGATGTTGAAGGTCGAAATGGTATCAGTTAAGATCGGTTTGAACTAAACACAACAGTTAAGTAGACACTAAAAAATTATAACTCTACTGCTAGTATTACGAAACATATTAGCATACTATAAACATGATATGAGCAATTAACAAGCAATTAACACAATAACACTTGCTTAATCATATAACATGCAATCTCGCAATACCTAACGAAATGATGTTAGCATCGCGCTTTCGAAACATACAATTTAGTGGAAGTTTTAGCGTTTTAAATCAAGCGCAAAGTACCAGCTACGGCTATGAATTATGCATGCACTGCAACGAAATGAAATGCTAATTACGAAAGGTTAAACTGCATCATCGCTGGCTTTTGGCCGAAACAATAATCTATTGAGACAATATCATTGCAATGAATTAACGTAGTATCTATGTACTCACTTTGGTTTGCACACGCACTAAATTCTCATATCTTGCATAGCTTTTCTTCACTTTAGCCAAATGCAAACAAGTAGAGTTATTCCAATGTCGATAAAATTTGATCCCTAACACGCCAATATCACTATACATTCCGACTAGGACTCCAATACAACAAATGCTTCAATCAAGCGTCCACAACTAAATATTCTGACTCTCGTAGCACACAAATAGCTAACGAAAATGGTTAAGTTGCCTGTATTTATGCATCAACACCGGTACATGAAAATAAATTACTTTGCACAACGGAAAATGTTGAGGTTAGATAAGCTGCTGCAATTAGCGCATTTGCTTGCTGAAACGTGCTTGTGCCAGAGAAAAATACGCAATTTGTGGGATGATTTTGCTAGCAGCGGAGAATAACAAACTTATTTGTGTCGCATTAGACTACCTGGAACGTCCTATTACGTTTTCTAAAGTTCTTGTTTCGAAACCAACAGTTTGAAGCAATTGTAGCATTCTCATGTACGTGAAAATTTAGCTTGTCGCTCACAATTAGTTGTCAACACGCAAGTAACGAGTTTGCCTAAGAAAAGCGGGAAACACGTTACTTTTTTGTCTTCAACTAAAAATGGGTAGTTTAGTTGTCGACGATTAACTTTGCACAAGTCATTATGTAGTTATTGACAACTTTTAGTAATCAACAACAAATAGTTGTTGACAGCAAAACTGCTCGTCTGTGGACTTTTTAACTTTCATAGTAGTTGTGGAAAGTGAACAAATCATGCCCTAGATTCAGTTTCCGTTCCAACAGATCCACTTAATGGAAACAGATTTCAATGCTGGGAAATAACAATTGTTGATAAAATAGACAACATTTTAGTTGTCACATATAGTTGCAGAACATACTTCTGCAATAATGTTCCTATTCTTTCCCAGAGCTTTACATCAGATAATTCAACTAAATGTTCATGCGTAAGTGCGTTTTAAATCTGCCTGACTCGTACAACTCCGTCGGCGATTTTTCTCCATTCACCGTATGCGATGAAGTGAGTTTATACAAGAGCTGAGTGTGTGAATCAATGCCGAAAACATATTTGTCAATCAGTGATTCAATCCCATGTGTCAACAGAAAAACATCAGTGAAGAAATTGCTAGTGTGATATAGATTTCACTGGTGGAAAAATGTTTTCCGAAAATCCTAGACCTAATCAGTTTTGGACTCCGATTTTTCTTTTTAGAGATGAAATCTACTGCCAGATCTGCAAGCAACTGACGGAAAATCCGAATAAAACAAGTCATGCGCGCGGCTGGATTTTGCTGTCTTTATGTGTGGGTTGCTTCTGTCCATCGGAAAAGGTAAACTTCTCCACACACTGTTCCTTCAAATCAAAAAAGCAATACTTACCAACAAACTATAGTTTGGATTTTTTTCCTTACATGCCGATGCATTCAATGTAAATGTTTAAGTTTTACTAAACTGATTTTGCAGATTCGTTTTTCACACGCAGAAGTCAAATTTTTCTCATTTTTGTCTGTGAAATAATTTCTATGGCAATATAAAATTTTGTGGTACGCGTACTTGCGTAAAAAAAATGCATAAGTGGAAAGCAGTCTTCATGAACTTCTCCTACAATTTTAAGACCAATGGCGATTCAACTTGTGTTTCATGGAATGTCCAGCTTCCTATGCACCGAGTTGAGTACATGCTTTAATTGTGCGTGCAGGCAATGTTTAACTGCCTTAAAAGACGATTTTGAAAATCTCATGTTGTGTCTGTTGCGTGGTTTGTACTTTGTTAGTAGCGAACATAGCATTAAACATTATTTCAAGTAATCGCCGTTTACTAAGAGCAGAAAATATTGAAATTTCGCAAACTTATCGCTCTGTAAATTCATAAAGCTGTACAGCGTCAAGGATGAGCTGATTAGCTGTTTGCCAGTGTTATCTTTAGAAGAACGCCTTTTGTTTTGTGTTTTCGAAATGGTATGATTGAAAAGACCTAAGACTAGTGAACATGTTTCCTTGTGTTTGACTAAATCGTTGTCAAATATAAATGTTTACGTTAGCGCAATTACACGTAAGATTGCTTTTGTTTCTAGCTGTACAAGTACCTGCGCAATTTCATCCGTGAAGGTCCTCCTGGGTATGCTCCATACTGCGAAGAACGTTTGTTGAGAACGAAACAAAATGGAAGCAGACATCAACCTCCCAGTTGGCTTGAATTAAGGGTGATATTTGTTTACATTATTCTTTTCTGTTATTTTCTTATGTTGAACACCGTTAACTTTATACTAAAAGGATTGTTGTGTACGCAAGAAGTATAATACGTGGGATGAAGTTCAAATATGAACATCGAAGTGATACGCAGAAAACTAATAGAGAGTTTAAGCTACCGGCGTTTTTGACAACACGTACATCGACCGGAATTAAAGTTGACATTTTCCACCAATCACCGTGCTTGATCCAGTCCTTTGACGTTCTCATGCTGCTCGTTTTATCAAAAACGCCGCTTGCTTATACTCGTTAATCACTTCATTTGATACTCCTAAAATGTTTCTTAAAGATGGAAATTCTGATAGAATAATTATTGTTCGTCGGCACAATTTGGTTTTCTAATGTAGAAAAAGTTTCTTCGGAAAAAAATAACGAATTATTTTCAAATTTCAGGCTACAAAGTCGAAGAAACCGCTCATTTTGCCAATCACGTTTATGGATGGCAACACAAAGACTCTTTATGCTGATTCAGCAACAACAGCTAAAGAATTGTGCGCTCAACTTGCACAGAAAGTTGGCATGACCTCCACGTTCGGATTTTCTATCTACATTGCTCTTTTTGATAAGGTATAGATTGCAGTGACTTTGTCTCTTACTGGTTTACAACATCAGGCGAATTACATTTCAATAAAAGGATAATTCACGGGAGTCTGCAATGAGTTGTACCATTGCGTTGTAAAATGAGTGAGGAGACGCCAATCACCCAAGGAGCAGATTAATCATTTTGCCAACGTTAGTCATAATCTTTGCAGGAAAACACTCAGGGGCGGATCTAGGGGTAGTCAACCCGGTCACGCAACTCACGTAAAATTCCGCAAATAATAAATATTCAATATCAAATCACAATCCAGTTATCAATCATATTGTGTACAGTGTATTGTCTGTAGTTCAGTTAATACATTACGTTCAGAAGCAACGCTTCTGTAAAGTAATCTAGTGAGTCAAAAACAGCGGTATTCCGTGTGAATCTTGACCACCTTAGCTCGAATTCTGCTCAATTGATTGGTTAATAAAAATGTTGACCACTTTCCGGGGAGTTCTGACCGGTCTAGAGCATCAGGAGCACAAACACAAGTCACCTATTGGTCAAGTTTGAAAATGTTTTACGATATTATTGGCTAGATTTCTTCGACCGGTCAGACTACTTCAACCAATCACTAGCTTCAGCTGCCTGGTCAAGCCAACTAGCCTGGCCTGCAACTTTATGTGACTTCACAACCTTTGATGGCAGGCAACTATGACTGCGAAAGTTCAAAACGAGTGGCAAAGTCAGGAAATTCTATAAGGAAGTATGTTTTCTAGAATCACTAGTACTTGAAGACTGCATTCGCGAGAAATGATTAGCAATATCGTAGAGATATTGACCCTGATATTGAAGTGTATAGTCGCTTCACCGAAGACTCGCAAAGACCGCTGTAAGTCGTGCTGTCAACAGCACGAGTACCTAGCTGTCTTACGAGAAATTTTGGAGCCGAATCGTACTACCCAAAGTATGCTGGGGATAAAATATGGAGTTCTACGGCTTCAAAATAAATATTCTATATTTTATTTGTTGGTAATTTGTATTGAGTTTAAGATCTGTGTCTGAGGGAGGAGTCTATGTAAATAATTTACATATAAATGCGTTGATGCAGTCAAATGATTATTCTATTTCAGGTGCGAACTCCGTTTATTTGTTTATGTTTTTGTGAGCAACTGAGCTCACATTAGGGTGTTTTGTTGTCTATGCTTTCGTACATATAATAATTTGTGTTTATTAAAACTCTCTTGCAGTGTACATCAACTGAATTAACGAGCTTAAATTTAAACTAAACTAAACGTAGGTAAATCGATAATAACTAAAAACTGAGTCTATCTTAGCACTATTTACAATTCCAAGGCTTAAAAGCAGTTAAAGCATATCTATATACAAAGGACATCATGCATTAGAAGTATTTAAAGGTAAAAACTTGTTCTGTTTTTATTGCTCTACACTTGGTAGCATCTCGAAAAAGAATATCTTCATTGTGTCCATTTTGTAGGTCATAAGAGCATTCACTAATTGCAGGTTTTCGGAGCATAAAGTTTAGAGGATGTTCCATCTTTTTTATCAGTGACATGTACACTTTAGATAGATATTCACGTCTCTTCTCTAATGTTGGTATTTGCGACTGAACTAATGCCTCACCATAACTATCAGATGACGGAAAAATGATTTTTAATGCTCTTCTTTGGATCGACTCTATCTTTCTGGAAAAATAATCAGGGATCGCTTGCCAGATTGGAACCGCGTATTCCACTATAGGCCTGATAGTTCTTAAATAGACCTTGAGCAGATTCTTTTGCTCCACGCCAGCTCTGCGAAGGACCCGGAGTGCGTACAATCTTTTACACGCTCTTTTAAAGATATATTCAACGTGGTTGTTCCACTTAAGAACCTTGCTCAATTGAACGCCCAGCAATTTGTACTTAGAGACACTTTCTATAAGTTCTGAGCCCACAGCAATTAGTCTTAATGCAAAATAATCGTTGGGCATAAAACTGATAACCATCTATTTGCACTTTCGTGGGTTAAGCTTCATACCATGATCTATTGAGAACTTATGTATTTCTTCTACCGTATGATTTAAGTAGCTAATTGAGTTCTTTGGGATGATCTCTGAAGCAGATGTATCATCCACGTACTTGGTCCTCAAACGCCAGTCAGATATAAGATTATTTGTAATAATGGAGAACAGGATGACACCAAGTTTGGTCCCTTGTGGAATACCTCCATTTGGGGATTTCCAGTCTGATAAGGTTCCATTTATTCTTACAGCCTGTTTCCTGTCAACTAGAAAGGCGTTAATCCAGTTAAGTAAGGAAGGGTGGATGTCCAGTTCTCTTAACTCGTGGATAAGAATACTATGGTTAATAAGATCAAAACCTTTAGAAAAATCCGCAAAGAAGATACGAGCTCCTGCATTTCCACAATCAAGGGCTTCATAGATAGGCTGCAGTAAGAATAATAACGCGTCCGTAGTAGAATGTCCCTTACACGCAAATTGGCGGGGGTCAATTTTCCCTGTTAGTTCAGTCAAAACCTCTTGCAAAGCAATTCCTCCGTAACTTTAGCCAGCGTGCAGGTAAGAGATATTGGGCGTAAATCACTTTCAATTGACTGCGGCGATGCAACTTTTGGAATAGGGGAAACAATCGAGCACTTGAGTAGTTCTGGTATGTATCCTTCTTTCATAGACAGATTATAAATGTCCTGTATAACCACTGAGAGTTCGGGAGTGCAGAGTACGGAGTACGGATTACGGAATACGGATTACGGATTACGGAGTGCCGCGATTCAAACAAGACTCCGCGTTATCTACCATGCCAAGGGGCTCGGTATGGAAAACACGGAGTCTATCTAAATATCGTTTCTATGCGTTCGACTATCGATTTTAACGGGACTCCGCGTTATCTACCATGCCAGGGGGCTCGGTAGAAAACACGGAGTCTATCTAAATATCGTTCCTATCCGTTCGGCTATCGATTTTGACAAGACTCCATGTTGTGTACCATGGCAGTGCCCGTTTTGAATTATTATGGAACTGCATGCGATATATAAGTGCCAAAGCAATGAAACCCAGGCAAATGGAAGCGAGTCGGTGTTTTCTTAATAATGCACAGCAACTGAAACCTTAGACCATGGGGTTCTATACTATGATTTAGTACAAAAAAAGCTAAAAAAGCTAAGGCCCGGTTTACACTGTCAAAGTTTCTGTGATCAAAGTGGAAAATTTCGCATAGGTGAATTCTAAATTTTCAAGCATTTGCTAAAGATTATTAGGGAACCAATACAGTGGTCAAAATTGAACAACTTCACTCGGACATTTCTTTAAAATTTTTCAGAGCGTATTTCCGTGTGAAAAATTTCAACTTTGATCACTGAGACTTTTTTAGTGTAAACCAGCCTTAAGTGTATGAACTAGTATACTAAAACTTGATTTGGTTTTCAAATATAAATATCTTATTGAGAGTCGTTATCGTAACGTTTAAAACAATGTTTTACTTTACAGTTTAACTTTTTTGTGCGTTCAATACTACACCTAAACTCAAAGTGCTTACCGGTTCTACTGACGAGTTCCACGGAGAAAGTTTTTCTGAGAGTTCGACTTTTTGTTCTTAAGCTCACAATTTTTTGGCACGGCCGAAACTTCCTATGCACCAAAGCATTTTTGTGAAAACCATTAACAATTAACAACACTTTATTACAGTCAATGTGCCAGAACATTGAGGGCCTATTCAGGGCCTGTTCATATGGGCCAAAGTTATTCCGGTTAGCGAGGAACCTTTTCGGCAAATTTGCTAGCGAGATCTCGCCTTATTAACTAATAGTGCGAAAAATTCGATTGCGTTCATATGGTCCAGATAGTTATAATTCAGACAGGCGTCGAAGCTCTGTTTGTGTAAAGTAATTTTAGTAAATGAGAGTCAGCGGTTTTTGAGAGAGTTTTTCAGAATTGGGTGGTGATTCTAGCCTGTTATTTGGTCATTCATCGAAGAATATGTTCCAGCAGAGACGACAATAACTGATTAAAAGATAAAATGGCCCAAAAACAAACCAAAAGCAATAGCACAAAGATGGCATAGCACTTACCTTTCGTTTAACAAGACAAAATTTGCAAAAATGTGTCCAAATACTTCACCTTTCTCGTTGTAAATAAGCAATGTAGTGTGAGTGAGCGCGTGCGTACGACAATTTCCGAAAGTTATGACGAACGCAGAATCGTCATCCATTCGTTGAGTCGACGATCGCCGAAGATGTCATGACATTACATGAACGTCGCATGAACGAGGACAGCTTCAACTGTGTAACATAGTGGTTAGCCGCACAGCGGCTACCCACAAAAACAGCCCTACAGGGATGGCTAGCCCTTCCTGTAGGGCTCATGTAAACAGCCCCTAAGTCAAGACTCCGCGATGATCAGTCAAACTGGTTAAGAGGAGCTCTTGACCAAATAACAGGCTGGAATCACTACCCGATTCTGAAAAACTCTCTCAAAAACCGCTGACTCTCATTTAATGAAATTACTTTACACAAACAGAGCTTCGACTCCTGTCTGAATTATAACTATCTGCACTACTCTTCGAAATATATGATTACTTTATAAATAGTCCATGATAAAATCCAACAAACACATTACGTAATTATTCACGGATTTTATACGTTCACCGCGTGACTGTCTTGACTACCCCTAAATCCGCTCTTCAATTAATCGCACCCATGATATACAGAATGTGTGACGCGCACACCCCCCCCCCTCCGATCTATATATTGCAATTCTGTCAAAATGTTTCAGAATAAATCAATAAAGAAGACAGCATGCTCAGCGAAACGTCTTTTAAAGTCGATGCAGAATGCCACATTTATACATATAAGTGAAATAAATTCAGTGTTAACAGTAGGATTTAAAAGGAGTAAAAACTATTTTTCTTTAATCTTTAATCTTTAATATAGCCTATTCAGTAAAAAAATACATACAGTCTGACTTACAAAGGGCCGTGTAGCCAAACTATATTTACAATTAAGACTAACTACAATTAACACACAGTATATACAAGATAAGCCCGGTCATGGAGTATTGTAGAGTTGATACAAAAGATTAAATTCGTCTCTTGAACGCGGACAAAGGTATTTTATCAATGCTTTCGGTTATATTACTTGATAATTCATTCCACCCTTTGCAGCTGTTATTTTTAAGGCCCGTTTACACGCGCGATGTTTGCTGCGATTTTTCTCCTCTTAAGCCCGACACAGACCAGACGCGATTCGGTAACCCGACCCGATTTTTCGACTTTCATTGACTGGTAACTTTGACTCAATTTGAGATTCTCCCGATTTTCAAAGACGATGTAATACTTTTAGTTATTTAGTCTACATGTTTTTGAAAATTTTCTTCCATGGATAGCTTTGTTCGCTTTTAAAATTTGAAAAATCGCGCCGCGTTGCCGAATCGCGTCCGGTGTGTGTCGGCCTTTAAGCCCCAGACACACCGGACGCGATTCGGCGAAGCGACGCGATTTTTCGACTTACATTAACTGATAATATTGATTCTAGTCAAGATTTTCCAGATAATCAAAGGCTATATAATATTTTTAGTTATTTCGTCTAAAGTTGTTTTAAAATCTTCTTCCGTTGATTGATATATTCGCTTTCAAAATATGAAAAATCGCGTCGCTTTGCCGAATCGCGTCCAGTGTGTCTGGGCCTTTAGCGTATGTGATAGAGTAGGTTGACTAGCAAGTGGATTAGCAAATTTGTTAGACTGAGTCTGCTCGCAAGTTATCCACTCTTTCACATCGGTCAACATGATTGCATCGAAAATTGCCTGTGTGATCGGGCCTTAAAACTGTTCTCTTGTTCACACCTAGCGAAAGTTTACTAGCCAAAATACAATTTTCGTTTCGTTTGTTGGTTATTATTATACGAGGTATAGCAGCATTTTTGACCCGGTAACGTTAAAAAGATGGACAAAAAGACGTGCCTTATCAAAAAACCGACTAACTAATGCTGTAAATCGGATATATCATAACTTGATCAGACAGAATACAAAATTTTTGGGTTTCGAACCTGGGAAAATGTTACGAGAAAAGTACAATTTTTTGTGTCTTGTTTTTTTCGAGTGAAGCTCAAACATTTGCAGTCCAACGCTCCCACATCGACTATTGCGTTTAATAATTGCACTGTGATTCTTTGCCAAACAAAACCGAGGACTTTACCAGTAATGGAACTACGGTTGAAGGACATTAGTTTAGACACAAGTAGAAAGTATTCTTGAAATAATTATACATCTTATGTAATCAGTGGCAATAGGCAATTCCCATTATTTCAAAGCATCATGGGAAATGTGGTAACCTTTCACTTGCAGGCGAAATGGCCGCCG
>JAOBYK010466344.1:0-13921 GCA_025434845.1 Phenganax subtilis | reverse complement strand
TACTTTGCTCTAATGGCAAAATCTTCCTAAAAATTGACACCCGAAAGCAGTTCGCACTCTGCATAATAAATATTCAATAGTAGTTAAGCGAATTGTCAAACCATATGCGTGCTTTTAAATGCGTATTATGCTATGCGCAAGGCACCCAGTTGTCAATGCCTGCGTGCATGCTGGCTGATTGCAAAAAGCCACGCGTTGACATGGATCAAAACTTTCGTTTATTTGCCAAGCTCCGCGGGGTGGAGTTATTTTTCGCTTACGATTAAGTAAGAATATGCGCAATGTGTTCTCACTCCCAAATTTTGCAAGAACAATGTTGACAAAAAAATCGTGTCGCGTCCGATATTCGAGTGAGCGTGGTCTAATCAACAATGGCATTACACCCACGTAAAACAAAAATTGCACCCCGAAATTTCCATAAACTCATCTGCGTTGGCAAATTTGTGATTATCCTGTGGGCGATAAGCTTATATAAAATACAGCGCAATGTTTTTGCGATTTAATGCTGCTATTGGATAACACTCACAGTTCCGTTGGCGTTGGAAAGAGCATTATGATACAAAATGTCATTTGGGACGAAAACGTGTATTTCTCATACTAATGATTTGTGTCCAACAACCAATATAGTTTATTCTGCGTTTAGTATATTGTTAAAGACTGGTTCAGAATCAAAAGTAAACATTAGTATTGCTGTTATAAGTGTTAATAATACATTGCGTTGAAGCCTCATCTCCCAATTCTTTGGTGTCAGAACGTAATTATGAATAGTTTTTTTGCCGCCAAAGTCATTTTCGTTTTGTAATAACTTTTTAGCAGCTTTTAAGTGGTCAGTGTTGATTGATGCCTGCCTCGCGTTCAACGCAGTTGCAATGTTGAACAGAAAGTCACAAACATAACGCGATAACATAGTACGTGCTGTGAAAGTGTATATTTTAATATGTGCATATATGTGTGTTCAGATTTTTTGGTAATGTATTTCATGTAAACACGTCAAATTTATGCCATGCCGTATATCGACAGTCGTTATTACTGACTGTAGAATTCAACGAGCAAAAACTATTCATTATTGATTATAATTACTAGTAAAAAGTTTACCAAATAGTTTTATAGACATAATTTACGGGAATTTTTATGACAGCATTAAAAGATTTTTAATTAAGATGTTCGTCTTTATTAGTAAATTGTCTGTTCTAGCGTTCTAATTAATCAGTAATCTTGGTTACGCTAATTAGCAAAAGCAGTTTTTGAGCAACAGTACAGTTTTCTCGTGGCTATTGCTCACGAGTGATAAATATTGCATTGTTTTCACAAAAATGCGAGTAGTCTGATGAAAAACTTTTCTCGCTAGCTCGATAGTATCCAGCAAATACGTGGGGGAAAATGGAGGACAAATCCGAAGTGCGAGTTTTTGCGGAGAACTCTGCGTCTCCTACAAAAATATGGTGAAACTTGTTGAAGTTTTCACTCGTTAATTAAAACTCTGTCAACATTTCAGGAGTGCTTTCATTAATTTGGGAGACCTTAGTTAATTGAGACATTTGATCGGTAAAACTCGTATAGCGCGATTGACTGGTTTGCAGGGCAATATGCAAATTTTCTTAATCAATGACAGCATATCCTTTGCGTGTTTCATCAATATGTTTGACAGTTTAATTAAGTTCAATACAAGGGCTTTTTACACGCGTGTTTTTTCATTTGAAAATTAACAACGTAACTCTAATTTTATTATTGTATGTGGTTACTTAGGAAGAGATAAAACGATCAAGCAAGTTTATATGAAAGAATTGAAGTTCCGTCCAAATCTGTTTAGGATTTCTTTGAACTTAATGTGCCTAGTGCATCATCTATCCTACATTAAAGCTAGGTTTTTTACTGCATCTGCTTGGTAAAATATTTTAGAACATATGTATTGTTGATAGTTATACAATCATTCACTTGGTACACTTGGTAGAATTGAATGAGATTTAATTGCAAATTGTCCACGGTCCTCGCTCGTTTTTCGTGGCTTCAACGTCTGAAGTTGAAAGGTGGTAGCCAACGTCTTCTTGGAGGTGTTGGCTCCGCACGGTTGATGGGATTTAGTTGGCGTTCTCCTTGAGATATCTCAACTCTCATCACGGTCTCTCGCTGCTGTTGTTGTTCCTCGTGGCCTGAACTGTTGTTTTCCTGAAATTTAATTTCACACAAATAACATCTAACCTATTACAGGAAGAGATATTCTTGCCACTTTGAATAAAACTTCCAAGCTTTGGGCTAGGTCTTGGGATCCGTTTGAAGAGTACACACTTAGAAGTGCAATGATACACATACATGAAAAGTCTAGCCATCCCAGCCGAGAATCTAACCAGAATCTTCGATCAGCGTATCGATGCTCTGACCACTAAGACACACCGCTGAAATGGCCAGAACTCCCACATATGTGCAACGCCACCACACTCAAGTCTTTCACAAACATTCAAAAGTGTTAGAATTCATTGGAAAAGTGCTATATATTTTACTTGTGCTTTCAAAATCAGATCTATGATCCATTGAAATTTGATCTCTATGGCCAACAGTAGAAACGATGTTCCAATTCCAGCGATCATAATGATGAAAACTCCACCAAGATTCTTTAAGTCCAACGTGACTGTAGCAGATGCTGGTGGCTCTCTATCACATTTGTCGTCCCACCATTTTTGTCTACTCTTCTCTATGAAACCTTCTTCGCGAAGCTACAATGCCACCAGAAAATCGATGAGAAGTTTAATCATACAAGGTCAGGAATTGCACGTGTAATTTGAATGCACCCTCTCTGTGTTATTAGTTTCATTTATTCTGATGCACGTCAATTCATGGTGCAATGAAAGAAGCTATAAGAAGCCACTCATACTAGTTTTCGCATTCGTTTAGTAATAAATCTTTATACCTTAAGAATTGCGACCGAGAGAGCATTGGTGTGTTCTGAATTCTTGGGTAAACCAAATCCATAGCTTTTCACTTCAAAAAGTTGGCCAACCAATATAGTATTGCATGGTTTTTCGTTGTTGTAGTTTTCCAATATGGGCGTTTCCGTGATATAGGCGTAACCGCCTTTTCTAGCGCGATCAACACCAGCTTTGGATGATGGCATTAGACTGTTCTGTTCGGTGAAATGACTCACCATACGTTTGTGAATCGCTTGTTTGGATGCTCTCAAAAAGTCTTCGTTCTGACCACCTTCTTCTACTCCATAAATAAAATTGGACCTGTATACCAAGTCTTCCAAACTTTTTATTGGGCTCTCCACCTTTTTATCTGTCAAAGTACAAAACAATGTTGTCATTTTTGTTGTTGTTCTTACTGTTTTTGTGTTACTTATTGCTGTTGACGTTGCTATACAAATTGTCACTAGAGTTCACGGCAACCAGGTACCCTAGCTCGTTTCTGATAATTCTGGAAACCCTGGATGTTTCTGTGCATTTGCTGGGTATTACGTTTTTCCAGCTAGGAAGAATTCTATCAGGTGATCTGAAATTTCAAGAGGGGGGGCTGTTGCCAAACAGAAATCGGTATTCGTTTTAAAATATTTCTAATCTCAAGACAGAAGAAATGCATCAAATTTAGTTTCCAAATGTGCAACAGATCACATCCTTCATCACGAGAAATATCGCTACAAAAATAGCCAGTGTGAACGGGCCCCTTTTATACTCACTGGTGAAGAATGCAGCCAAGTTGGCAGTGTATGTAGATATAATGATAAGAATGAAGAACCAGAATGCAGTTGTCAATATGCGTCCAGAAGGTGACTTGGGCGTATTATCACCACCTTGCTGAAGTGTGCTCGCTGTGGCAAACCATAAACTGTTCATTAAGTTGAATTCTTCCCCTTCACCCGGACCTTCAGCTGTCTTACGATAGCCAAGTGGACTGAAGTAATCTACACCACAGAGCAAGAATGTCATCGCGAAAACCTTGAAAAGAATGAAGTCATATTGCATTGTGTTCTCTATTTTGTGAGATAAGTCTCATCATATGTGATGTGTAAGGACAGAAAATGTAGATCTATGAAGTGATTCAGTCCACACCACAGAGCAAAAGTGTCATCGCGAAAACCTTGAAAATAATTGAAATCGTATAAGATGATATGCTCTATCTTATTGAGATAACTCTCATCTTATGTGAGGTAAAAGGATTAAAAATGCAACTCTGTGAAATGATTTAGTCTAACTATAGAACAAGAATGTCATCGCGAAAACTTCTAAAAGAATGAAGTCATATAACGTGATGTACTCTATCTCTGCAAGATAAGCCTCAGCCCTTTGAACTGAAGCAGTCTACATCGCAGAGCAAGAATGTCGTGGCGAGAGAAGAAGGGTTCCCAAGTAATGATACTCTTACCGTGAGTACGACCATCAGCCAAACTTCAACAGAAAATGGTTTGTGAAAATTGAAAAGATCTTCCTCCACTTCTGGACTGCGTAAGATGAGCGCCATTTTAAAATCCATAAACGGTTTACTGAAATCAATATCTTTCTCGCGTTCGGCGGTGATCGTAAACGACCCTATAGCCATGTCTGCTTTCTGGAATATGATACACAAATATTAATACCTGGGGCCCGCTTAAGCCAGTTACAGACGAGCAAGTTTTTCTGCGACAAATTTCACTTGACAAGTTGTCATTGCCCGTGTGTATGCTCAACTTTGTCAATTTTTACTGTGACAAATGCACTTGTTCAAAATCAAACGTGCTTAATTTTGAACCAGTGTACCACAATAGAAATTGGCAAAGTAAAGATTTTGCTCGTCTGAACGTATTTTCAGAATATTTACCGAAGTTATTTGGACGTGGCTACGAACGTATTTGTTAAGGAAAACTTGTTGACACGTTCACAGGATTAAAAAATACTAGTCAAGGAAATACTTGTGGTTGCGAATATGGTGTATTTATACACACGCGCAATTGGCAAATAAAACTTGTCATAAAAAAACTAGCCCGTCTGTAACTGGCTTTAAGCCTGATCTCCTCTACGCAATTTTTTGGAGCGAAAAATAAATCCAGCGACGTGATTCGCTAGCAAAATAACTTGCTGCGAAAAAGTAGAAAACGAGCCAATCACGTTGCCAGATTTTTCTTGGCGCGAACAAATATGCGTGCTGGAACGGGCTTTTCAACGTAGGCGTGTTATACTTTTCCAAGCAAACGCCAGTTAATTAAATATAAAGCAGGACTCTTCACATAAATACCTTTGCCTTTAACTGCTCGACGAAATTTTTGCCTCCTTTATCCACTGGATCAAACTCATAGTCGAAGTCTAGTCGTTTAGCTAGTTCCCGTACGATATCCACTGTGAAGCCTGTGACGTTTTCTGGACTCGACTTATTTTCATACACATACGCAAACGGAGGATCCCACTACATGTTTAAGAAAACAAACAGTTGAGAGGCACCAGAATGCTCATTTTTTATGTCTCATATTTGAAATTTATATCGTCTCAAGGACGAAGTGCTTATGTCAAAGTCAGGAATTGTACCAGGCTATGATAATTGATTCATTTAAAAGATGAGTTCCAGTATATCTTCTTATGCAAAACTTCATCTTCATGTATTAGAAATGATATAAAAGATAAACTCATCCTTATGGCTATGCCCAAAACTTTCCCTTCCTATATTTAGGGCTGCATTAACAGACTATGGACGTCGGGGCAGATAAATGTGGTAGGGCCCTCCAACATGTTATAGAATTTAGAGAAACGCCGACGTAGAATATTGGTTAAATTAGTCCTTTTACAATTGTTAAACTTTTTCTTATGAGTTTGAGCCCCCCCCTCCACTCATGCAAGGTCCTGGGCAGCTGCCCCTTTTCCCCATTGGATAAAGTTGTCTTTTGTGCTGGCTTATTACTTTTCACTAATGTGCATACTCTGTAAGTTTGCTATTGTGCTGCAGGGCCACTTTAACAGACTTTGGGACCCGGGGCAGAGAAATGTGGTCTGCCTTTCTATATAGAAAAATGTTGAAAAAGGCGGGAATGGGATTTAGTTACCCTACACGAAACTTCCATACGAGACGTTTTGATCACGAGACAAGTTTAAGCGTCGCAAATTCACAATATATCCAGTAAGTACTACGTAATGACACAGAAACTCGATATTCAAATATTCTGCAAGTAGCGAACGTTTTCTCCGGGGTCCTGGGAAGTTGCTACTTATACCCATGAATCTGAAGATTTGCATAAGCAGATATATTGCAATTTTTCTTTCAATGAGTGGAGTATTTTAAATATGTGCAATCCTTGGCTTAAGCCCGTTATCCACTAGGCGGACTTTTCCGTGCGGAAAATAATCTAGTAAACTGATTGGCTAGCGATATATTTTGTCGCGAAGCGAACCAATCACGTTGCTAGACTTATTTTCCGCACGGAAAGTTCCGTCTAGTGGAAAACAGGCTTTAATAGTAGCTTTGGATATAGTAGGAGTGTTTTCTTACATGTTTCAACATGATTTTAAACTTTTCCTTAGTTTTCTTCATTGGTAGCTTGTCTCGAACCTCGTTGCATATGTAGTTCTGCACGACTTGTCCTACCCAACGAATGGATTTCGCTGGAGGTAGTTGAGAAACCATCGGGTCTGAATTCCACCTACCACGCTATATTTGTGAATAGTTTTTATGTTACATTGATTAATAGAGGTGTCAAGAACCTCTTACCTTTCACTACTTCACAAAAACATGAACAAAACGATACAATACAACAACAACGTTGTGCTCATTATGTTACCTTGGTCAGTTTGTTTTCACTGATTACAATAAAATCCAGGTCATGCACTTTTCTCACACAGTTTCCATCAAATTTGAGCTCTCCAGTTAAGCTGCAATTTGTACGCTGAATAAAACAAGAAATTCAACGCAGTGACAAATTATATACCCACAAAAATCTGCAGCTGGAGGGTAATTTCGTGATAGGCTTTTGTATCGCACTTTTAATTGCTTTTGGATCAAAAACAATGTCACTCCTTGCTACTTTTACCGTATTTGTTTCTTTTTTTATACATTCATCGGTTGATGGAAAACATGCTGGGAGAGTAACCTGCAAAATAATATCAATTTATATAACTGTTCATGGAAACATATGAAATGAAATATACAAAAACAAACGTTTAGTCAACTATCTTTAGAAATAAGTCTGTGTGGGTGTTCTAACTCGATTTCATACAGTGCGTCTCAAAGAAAACAGAACCTAATTTATACATGAATTTCAAATGAATTTGATACATTTCAAGGTAGTTTGAAATCACATGACAGGACGTAAAAGTACTACCATTTACAAGCGACTGTCAACTGCAAACGTTTTTTCATGCTTGTTTTACGTTTGAAAGTTGCGTGTTTGCTGTTTGAAGCGTATATTTGAATGAAGAAGTAGAATGTTTTGATAGAAAATGGGCATATAACCTATCAAAACATGTACTCCCTCATTCAAACAATCAAACATGCACATCTCAGACGGCAAACATCCAAGTCTCAAACGCAAACGAACGTGAAAAAACGTTTCCAGTTGACGGTTGCTCGCAAATGGTAATAAAAACGTTTCTTCGCTGAATATTAGTCTAATTTGCCTTTTAACGACTCAAAGTCGTTCGCTTTATTTTTTACCCACGGGAGACAAAGTTCAACCAAATTTGAAATGCATCATCTTGAAATGAAATGAACTATACTTTATACTATTTTCATATTCTTGCCTAAGATAGGTTTGTATTTTTTTTTTTGAGACACGCTGCAGTTTAGACAGAAGTAAAAAACTTTCTTACATTTTTAATAATCTCGATGACATCATTTCCTCTGATGTCATTTGTCGCCGACTTTTCGTGAATGTGCGATACCACTGCGTTGATCAACTGGATAGCGTCTTTTAGCGCGGCGTAATACACCTGATTTAAACAAAACACTGTGCATGAGTTCTGCCGTAATAGTCCTTGGACAATGAACGTTTAACCTTATAGACAAAATTTCAAAAAAGTTTGAACTAGGAAAATCTTTTACCACAGCCGGAAAGAGCATCCGGAACTTAGTAAAACTGCCAAGTTTGGATGCGAAGGTTTGTAGAATAAGGAAATTATAGCTGTGCAGAGTTTGCCAATTTTGTATATTTTTCTATTACGCGCGGGAAATGGAACCCAAGTTCTCGAACGGGGTATTAATTTCCCGCGCGTAATATAGAAAAATATACAAAATTTGCCAACTTTGCACGGCTATATTTTCCTTATTTTACAACATTTCGCAACCAAACTTGGCAGTTTTACTAAATTCAGGATGCTCTTTCAGACTGTGGTAAAAGATTTTCCTAGTTTACAAGTTTTTGAAATTTTGTCTATAAGGTTAAAGGTCCATTGTGCATGAAGAAGACATAGTCATTGGAGATTTCGTTTTTCTTTTTGTTCATGTTTTAAGAGAGAGTTTTCACTATGCTGTGTGCTATATGAACACTTACGTCGGGATAAATCCGTTTGACAAAAGCGTTTTGTTCAATAACTGAATCAGATGTTTGTTCACATGGTGCAGGAAGAGATAAACCAACAAAACCATCGAGGGGCTCGTAATCAGGAAGTCGGAAATCCTAGAGATTGATCATTCATCTTTAAGACCATTTCCACTACAGCCTTTTTTGCCCGCGCGGGCGAAGCGCGCAGTTTTGAACATGCTTTGTCGTTGTCTGTGGGCACATGGTCTCGCGTGCACGCCATGAAAGTTAGAAGTAATTCAACTTTCTTCACGCACACGCGAGATCAAGAGTGGACAATCAACAACAGAGCATGTTCAAAACTGTGCGCTCCGCCCGCGCGGGCAAAATGGCCGTAGGGAAAAATGGCCTTTACTCACAAAATACACTCAGAGACTACACAACTCCGCCAAATTGTTTAACCATGGTTTTGGTTCTTTGGATTGAATTTATATTAGCGCTGTGTTCAATTGTACTATTTTGAGTTATTTGCATAATTTTTTTACCAAGTCGCTGACGATCCATTTCCAGTCATCGCGATCACTGTCGTATAGTCTGGATTGCAACGTCTAAAGAAACAACAGCTACTTTGCATTCACATGCAATGAATTGGGTGTATAGCAATTATGGATCTCACAAACTTACCGCGTTCACAACGATTTTGATATCTTCCGTATCGCATAGCAAGACGACAGTTTTAATCTGGGTATTCCAAGCCATTTGAATTACTTTCTTTATCCTTTTCATATCGTTCATTTTCAGTCCTGGCATTATTTCCATTGTGATATATTCGCGTTGGCTTTTTGTGTGCAGGTTCATTGCTTGACGACCTCGTTTTTCTGGAATATGATATGATATTTTATTAGTCATCCCTGCATGGGCTTTTCACAAGTAATTTACAATTCAGCGCAGTTTTTTACTATGTCTATTTGTATAATTTTCTACCTATAAGTTATTTACCATTACAGCACTTGCGGTATTACTTTCCTGAACTGCTTATCCTAATCCACCCAGTCAACTTTTTTTGTTGGAAGCAATTGTTCTTCATTGTTTAACTCACCCTGAGTCCAGGCACTTCCTACTTCCGTGTGTTACTCCCTCTGATCCCAGGCTATTTCACAGCCTGGCATTAGAGAGAGGCTATTTGCTGCTTAATGGCTATCTCAGGCTACTTAATGAGAGTAATACATCGACTTCTTCCTGCATTACGCTGGAAATTGACTCTTTACCGAGAAGAACATCCATAGTAACTCGAGCATGTTTTGTGCAGAAATCCAAATAATCTTACCGTCGTACAATAGCACAACTTCTGTGATCCTGTATCGCAACAGAATACCTACTATTGCTCTGTTAATATCGTCGATACTGGGATACATCGATACGGTATACCTCCCTTGAGGTTTGGACTGCGGGATCATAGTAATAACTGGTGTTTTGAGGTATTCTGCTAAGGTGTTTGCCTGGTCACCGTTTCGCTGTAGATCTATGATGATGTTCACCGGCTTCTTTTTGAAAAACTTGATGTTTTTCTGTAAACCATCTAGTAAGGATATAAGAATTGATGTTAGTATTTGTGGCGCGATCTGAAAATGGAGTATGCAGCTGTTGTATATGTGGTGGGGTAAAATAAGACCTGAATTTGAGTTCTTTTTGTTGAGAGTATGAAATTTGAATGGTCTCAATTGACAAATTTGGATCGCTGAATTGTCTTTATAGTTTGAACTGAGATTGCTTCCGTGAACAGAAAAAGAAAGAGGAGCTTATAATCTGTCCTCGCACTAAGTAGCTACATTGCGAAGGACGCAGATGAGTGTGGCCGTGTCGAGGCTTGTCGAAGGCGCTTCAAACTGGGATGAAAGGGATGGAATCAAACTTAAATCATTAATTCAAATCTCCTAGTGGAATTAAACTGATGAAAGAATTAGTGAAATCTCGAAGTTTTGAAGGCCACCTTTGTATCATACAGGCAGGAGGGCTCCACAGTACCTTCTTCCGAAAACTCAAGTCTCACTGATCCGTCTAAATGATTTAATATGAAGAATCTCCGAAGCATCTCCTCTCCTCCGTAATTATCGTCTTCAAGCACTCCGACGACTGAAAATTTTGAAAGAGATCGTCGATTTTTTGTTTCATACATGCATAACAACAAGTATTCCTATTTTGTGCGGTGACGATATCCACAATCTGTTTTCACATTCTGAAAGACAAAACGCACTCTATATACGCGCAAAGACATTAACTAAAGCTTACCAAATGGGTCTTTTCCATAAACTATTGTTATTGATTGTCGATTTAAACTTATAAAAAGGACGCCAAGGATTGGCCATAAATTTGGCCGTTTCATTTCTTCGAAATAGAATATAGAGCAATATATGTGGGATGATAAAAGACTAGATTTTTACCAAGCGATATATCGCTGGACAGTAAATAATTAATAAGATGCGTCTTATATTTTGGCGTGGCTCTGTTTTTCCAGTGGTTAACAGCAGCAAGAAATATGCTAGTGGTTCTCACACGACTGGCATATCTCTTGTGGCTTTTGGCGCATGTTTAATATTTTATACAGCTTTGTTTTTGCTTTTATGACTCACGCATTGTTGAATCTCATCAGTTTCTGTGCCAGTAAAGTGTTGTACATTTTATGGCAAATGATTAACTCGGTGGGAAAATGAACAATTTCAAAAACAAAGCTTCTTGTCCATTGAACAAAACTATGCATCTCCTGACTCATGCGCACTTGAGATGTTCACTCATACATTGTATAATGAACATGCTGGAATATGATTGTGTTAATGATTAGGATTCACAAATTATGTGATTTCAACTTTTCTTCAAATATATTGATTTGTTCCCCTACTTTGTTTACACTACAGCGTTAGAGCGATATGGTTGTACCAATATATTCAAGTAGGCTCCATTGTACTACACTTTATTGAACTTTTGTAATGTTTGGCAATTACTAAAAGCGTAGATACTTGTAGCTTTTTTACTATCTACGTAGTTTAGCTCATTATGGGGATGGCACTTTACATTTAATTAATCTATGTTCACTTTTTTTCCACGATATTTTGGTATCGAAGGTAAATAAATGATACTTCATTGGTACTTTTTGCATATTAGAAACAAGAGCTGGCATTTTTCTTTACTCCTTTCCTATAAATGCAGGATTTCAAATAGTTCATTCAGAGGTTGCTTTCATTCGTTCGTCCTCTACAGTATATGGGTTGTAGATATCTCATGCCTAAACTTTGGACTCCTGTACATTCGAGTAAGCATCAGGGACTCTCTTCAATGCACACGGAGTTGTAGCTTCCACGGCTGGTTCCATGTATTCATAACTCTCGTCATCTTCGCAATAGTAGTCTGTGCATTGGTCACACTGAAGAATTGCAAAGCAAAACTAAATGAATGTAGTATAATTTAATATTTTATGTAATGGACCCAGTTCTTTTATTTTTGTTCCACACGGCCGAAACTAATACTTTTTTCTCAAAACTGGTATCGATTTTGGCCGCGTAATTCAAAAATATACAAAATTTGCAAACTTCGCGTTGCTATATTTCCCACATTCTTCAACATTTTGCAACCAAACTTTATGATTTTACTAATTTCACAACGCTGTTTCCAGCTGTCGTAATATTCTTGCCCATACTAAAACTTTGTCTCTTTCTTATACTCCAGTAAATTACTGATTCAAAGCCATCGTCAGAGCAAATTCAACGAATTTATTTCTAGAAATAAATTACTGACCTTAATATGGCAAAACAAACGCTTATCATATTCTTACCCCAGCGTCAAGGATAAAATCAATGAGCCATTTACACTTGACTTCAACAACCACGAGAACGATAGATATTAGAACACCTGAGACCAAAACAATAAACACTCCGGCCATGCTCTCAAACTGAATCTTCATACTGTCTAGTCCAATTGATTTTACTTTGGTGGAGCACTGGGATTTTTTCTTCCACCATTTTTGGTACAATTCGTCCATTATTCCGTCTTCACGCAACTACAGTAGACGTTAAAATGCTGAGTAATTTCAGAAGTTGTTTATCAGCTATGGTGCTTAGTAAAATTTCTTTATTAATTTTTCGAGCAATCTTGTCTTGATCATAAGCTGTACCATTAAGCCCGTTCTCCACTACGCGAATTTGTTCGCGCGAAGAAGAAATCTGGCAACGTGATTGGCTCGTTTCCGACTTTTTCGCGGCAAATTATTTTGCTAGCGAATCACGTTGCTGGATTTATTTTTCGCTAGAAAAAATTCGCGTAGTAGAGAACGGGCTTTACCTGGAGAATATTCACAGAGAGATTGGTTGTAAGTTCGGAATTTTTGGGTAGAATAAAACCATAACTCTTCGCATTCAGGAGATGTTTCACAAGCATTGTATTACACGGTCTTCTCGAATTCCAATATTCCAAGATAGGTTCCTCTGTGATATAGGCGAAACCTCCGTTTCTTACTTCAGCTACCCCTTCTTCAGGATCCTCTACGAACGATTGGTGCCTGGAATAAAAATTTTGCTAGTATTAGTTTTGCTATTATAAGTTTGTATATTGAGGTCAGGGATTGTACAAATGTATTACAATTCCTCTCCAAATTACCGAATATAGGCCATACCTATCCATGTGCGCGAGCATTTTCTTGTAAACCGTCTCATTTGAATTTTTGAGAAAAGCATGAATCTGACCGCCTTTAAAAACTCCATATTTTATTTTGCTCTGTTTTGACAAATCTTCCAAATTTGAGATAGCAGTCTTTGGCCTTTTATCTGTAGATAAAATAACAAATAAACAATCATTTAAAAGTCGGTTGAACAAGTATTGTTTAGCTCAAACGATGAGTAGGCTTAAAATAGAAATAATTCTTGTACGTTCCTCGTGCACCCAAGCGAAAGGCCTCACTTGAATATTGTAAAACAGGATTCGGTATCGCATACTTGTAAAAAATGCAGCCAGATTTGCAGTGTACGTTGATATCATGAGCAAAACAAAAAACCAAAATGAAGCTGCAAGTAGCCTCCCGGATGGTGACTTGGGCGTATTATCCGGTCCTTGTTGCAACATGCTTGCAGTCGCAAACCATAGACTGTTGTACAGACTAAACTCATCACCAGGCTCGTCAGATTCTTTCGCGGTCTTGCGGTTTCCGTACGGACTGAGATAATCCACTACGTACATGAAGATCGTCATTGCGAATACCTGAAGGGAAAGTTGGTGTATTTAGAGATTATAGTAGAGTGGTGATAGTATTTGAGAGATGTACGCATCAAGGCCATTTTCCTTTACGGCCGTCTTGCCCGCGCGGGCGGAGCGCACAATTTTAAACATGTTGTGTTGTCGATTGTCCGCCCTTAATCTCGCATACACGGGGAGAAAGTTGAATTACTTTTAACTTTCCTGGTGTGCACGCGAGACCAAGCGCCGACAGACAACGACAGAGCATGTTCAAAACTGTGCGCTTTGCCC
>JAOBYK010466233.1:0-13921 GCA_025434845.1 Phenganax subtilis | reverse complement strand
TATGTTAATTAGTGAAGAATGTTCGATATGTGAAGAGAACATCAGCGTAGAGCAACGAACGTACGTGTTTGCCAATTCTACATCTATTTCATCTACAACTTTCTGGAACTCATTGATAACTATCAATGACAACGTTCATTTGCCGTTTTAATTTTTGACAACTAGAACTAGAATATATTAAAAGCAGTTATTTGCTTGAAAATTGTCAGGTGCTTGTTTTGCTTCAAACACCCGCAAAAAATTCTAGCTGAAACTTATCGGTATTTTATGCAGTCAAGCATGTTTGCTACCCGTCGTTGTTTTCATATGAAACTGTTTTTCGCACTTTTCATTGGCTAAAAAATCGCTACGCTGTTTTACAAATGCAGGCTTCGTACAGGTGTGCCGTTGTATAAAATATTAAAAGCATTTTCAATTAAAGCTATTAGGAGTAGCGAATTAACGAGTGTTTTTACCGAATTTCGGTGGTTTTCATCGCTTTAATAACTGCACTCTCGAAACATAATGGACGCGTTAAAAGTAAAGCTTACTGCGATGCGAGAGGAATGTAGTGCGGCGGAAGAACGTGAAGAAAAAGCGAAAAACATAACGAGAAATTGTAAAGAACGCATCGCAAAGGCGGAGGACGCGGCTGCGGGGTTCAGACGTAAAATTAAAGAACTTCAACGAGAATTGGAACGAATTGAAGACCGAACTGATTTGGCGTTAAATAATTTAGAACGCGTTAACAAACAATTTCATGATAACGAAATGTTTAGGCGGGAATTAGAACGAAGAGAAATGACGGAAGATTGCACGTTAGTCCATTTGGAATCGACGCAAAAGTCCCGCAAGCTTTTCGCCCAGGAAGCCGAACAAAGGCATCGAGAAGCGTGGAATAAATTAAGAATGCTTGAAGCCGCAATCGTAAAAATTGATGCAAGAATTCGAACGGCGATATCTAAGGAAAGAAATTTTGAGAGCAAGTTGGACGACGCTGGGCGCACTGCTGGTAGCTTGGCTAAGTCTGGAGAGTTTAAACAAGCAAAATGTGACGAATACGATGAAAAATGTCGTTTTCTAAAGGATAAAAAAGATCGAGTGCTTATCGCTGCCGAGTGTTTGGAACGGAAAGCTATGCAACTCGAAAAACACGTGCTATCGTTGCGAAATGAAACCTCAAGCACAAAAATGAAAAATTTGAATGCCAAAAAAGAATTGCGAGATCTACTGGACGAAATGAACACTTCTCATTAACTTTCATGTAGTCTGATGAGTCTGATACTATATTTTTCAAGATTGTGATATATAAACATGATTATATGTTGACTGTAAATGCTTAAATTCATTTTAATGTGTACTTACCAACTATACAGTCAGAAGTGCTTTTTTGTCACTAGTTGAGCTCTACTTGTTCCAATGCTAAAAGAACTCACCAGTTAACAAAATGACTGTTTTTTGGCCACCAGTTAACGGGCACTTCTTAACCAATCAGAACTCAGTTAGATTAATAGCTTTAGCTTCTAAACGAACTTTAATTTTACACCGCGTGATGTTTCTAAATGTCAATTTGTTAATTGTTCACAAAGACGCTAAGAAAAAGTATCGTTATAGTGAAATCAGAAAAGAACTTTGAAAAGCCGAGAATTTAGCATTGAAAGCAAGAATCATACAATGGGAAAACTTACAAGGCCTCCTGTTATTGAGGGAACGCTCAAAGGGCCAATTAATGCGATGTCTTTCGGAATTTTGGTGTCAGTGTGGAGCGTAAATATTGGAAGCTTGCTGACTTCGCATTACTTCACATATATTATGGGCTTTGTTTTTGCCTTCGAATGCTTGTTATGGATTTTAGACAAAACGAAGAACGACTACGAAGTCAAAAAGCCGCTAACAGCGTCAAGAAAGCCAGAGGATAGCCGTTTGCCTGTTGCTATGACTCCGACAGGTGATGTAACCAGTGACAACAGGAAAAGAGTTGTGGATGCAGAGAAAAAGAAGTTTGCAGGGGAAAATGCAGAAGACAAGCCTGAAAAAAAAGGAAAAGCAACGAGATTTCGATTTCGACGCAAGAAAAACGTCCATTCACCAAATTTGCCATAAATATTTTCGCGTTCTCAAAATTTTCTGATCAACTTGTTGACATTTTAAAAGTTAAAACAATGCTTTGTCTCATTTACTGTAGTTTTATGCTAGAGCGTAGGTTTGAGATTAGACTAAGAAAATATAGTTTAAGTTTGCTTGGGGATGTATTTGTAAAATGAGTTAAAATGTTATAAATTAGTATTGTTCACCAATATAATAATATGCAGTGAAGCGAAAAATTGTAGTATTTGCTTGAACATAGCTTCCCATACACGAGCTGATTTTGTTTTGGTGTTGTCTGTCATTCCTCGAAGAAATGCAACTATTTATTTGATGACATATTTTGCATACAAGCAAACAAAATTAACAGAGGTAGAAAAATAACCTGATGGCGGAGATCCGCAAAACGACTTGTTCTCAGTGCCCCAGATATCTCGCTGTTTAACTCACTGGTTTAACTTTCACAATGTCGAAACAATTTTAAATCAATTTATTTCACAAATTTGCGGCATAATAGCGCTCAACATTTGCCAAATTTTGTGTTCTGGCGTTGCTAAAGATGGTGGATGTTAGAGATTTCAACGTAGTCGTCCTTGGGCTGTCTTTTATGTTCATTTTTACGGCCTTTCAAACGACTTCAATGATAGAGGTATAGTATGTTGTTGACAAGGGTATTCTTAGCATATTGAGTTCGCTGAATTTAGCTGTTTTTTTATTGTCTGTTTTGGATGGGAAAGAATATAGTAAAATATTCTGTGGTTTTCCAGTAGACTGCTGAAAATACATTTGAATTGTTAAGTAGTATCAAAATGCTAGTGCTACTATGCAACAAGAGACAAACAAGCCAAAAATGTCAAGTCACGAGACGCAAGCTTTGCCACGTAATACTGCTATGGATTAAAATTTTCAAAAAAGTTTTAAAATTTTAAGATGACTTATATAGTTCAATGCAACGTTTTGAAAAACAGGACTTTTGCAGTTGCATAGCCCATAGACATAAACCACTTGCAATGTTTTTGTTTTTCTGGTAGGAAAACATTCCCAAGTAAGGAAATTTATTGTTCTTACTTTTGTTTATGGTCAGTCAAACAGTTTTTACTGTCAGCAAAACATAAACATAGCAAGTGGTCTATAGGCCCAGTGGGGTACATCATGGGCACATCAATGGTTTGAAAATTGAAAAGTCATTTTGCAAACTGAGGTCTTGATGATAGCATCTTACATATCAACTATGTTTTACACAGGAGAGCATCTTAGACAGCGCAAAAAATAAAGGTACGATTGAGTTTAAAGGTATTTTGAAAATTTTATTTTCCTTCCCTTGACGTATGAAATAGTCTTGTGTTGTTCAAAATAAAATATGCAACTATGGAGAAGCATATTGCTACTCAATGGGTCGACATGGAAATCAGGGGGTAGTTAAGTTAGTACCATTAATTTAGATGTGGATGTAATGGCCTAACGAATTGTTAAATAATTTATATTTTGGTTTACTTTGTTTTGCAGCAAGTGGATACAATAGGTACGTACTGCGTTCTGAATATTTTGTAAATTCTATACCTGTAAAATAATTGTGTTTTCAAAAAATGTTAGAAAAGGTCTTCTTTCTCATTTCAGCTTGTGCATAATTTATGCAAGTTTTTCGCTTTTCAACTGGATTGCACCACCAATCATTTCATTTATTGGCTCCAAGTTTTCTATGATATTTGGTGGATTGTGTTATTGGCAAGTTAAATTTCCATAATTGCTTTTTCAACTTGCACATAAATTACTAAAGCATCAAATTTAGTGACAGTCAAAACAGAGGTACTTGCACATCTTTGTTTCTGTAATAGGTTGCGACGTAGTTCAGTGTTACAGTCGATTTCAGATTACTTTTCACTGAAATATTCGGAACTTCATTGCGAACTTCGCAACTTCGTTGCCCAAGTTCAAATGTTCGTAATGAAATTCAGAAACACATTTGTAAACAAATCCTCTGATTGGTTGCTTACATATAATGGCCAATCAAATGCTCAGAATACAAACCTATTTTTGAATTCTATTACGAACATTTGAACTTTGAAATGAACTTGCGGAAGTTCGCAACGATGTTCCGAATATTTCAGTGAAAAGTAATCTGAAATCGAATGTAACATGTGCTTGTTAAGTTCAATATCGTTTTCAATATTTTTATAACTACTACAGAAGTACTGAAAGAAATGCAAACATTGTTGAGCATAGATTTATGCTGTGGTGTTTTGATGAAATAAATGACAATTCTTGCACATATAGGAACAAGCCAATTTGATTTTAAGGCTTGTAAACACTGCAGTATGACTTTGTTTTCAACATTGTTTTCATTTCCTTCATTAGTTCTGTATGGGTTACAAAAGTATTTCAAAAGTCTATATCTAGTTCCATTTTGACTGTATTTTTTCTTTCGTTTTCAGGGTTTTCATTCTTAGTTTGTTCTTTGTTTCTAAGTATGTGGACACAGATCTCCAGGGTCTGCTCTATGCAGCATCTGTTGTTGTTGGGCTTGGGGCTGCAGGTTCCATATTATCTACTAACTACTGAAATTAGAGAAGCCTAGATAAGCCATTAGAAGGATCTAACATTTGACCTAATTGTTCGACTTTACTATAGTTATCTGGACTGCTCAGGGTAGCTGTTTAACAGTAAATTCTACCGATGAGACTATGGGAAGAAACAGTGGCATATTTTGGGCTTTCTTGCAATGCAGGTTTGACTTAGTTTTTTCAAAAGTTTGGTATTTTAGTGTTTAACTTGCACCTGGCTTTCAATGTAATGGTTTTAAGACTTTTAAAATTTTTTTAGTTTGTTATTTGGAAGTCTTATTGTTTATTTTAATTTCAAGCCGAAAAATGGTTCAACATCAATCAGTAAGTGTATTGCTTGTATCATAGAAATAATTTATTTTAACAAAACTTTATTTTTAAAATTACTTACAACTTTTTTCTACATTTATAGGTCTTGAGGAAAGATCCACTGTACTCTATGTGTTTATTGCTTTATCTGCATTTGGATCCCTCTTTTTCCTGTTATTGAGAGATACAAAAGATACAAGAACTAGAGAACACGTGAGAGATTTTTTTTCATTGCTTAAATTTGTATTTCTGTATACTTTTTGTTTATTATTTTACAAAAATATTTTGCCAGCAAACAAATTAGAACAAAATGAAAGGACTATGTACACTGATCAAGCAGTAACTTATATATTCAGCAGTTCATGAAATATTTTTTATCTTCTATCTTTCAGGTAGAGAGTAATGAAAAACTCATTGTGAATTTTCAGGAGTAAGAAATGAGAGCATTTTGTGGATTTAATCCGTTAGGATCCAATGCAACTTCAACATGTTGTATTTTTTTACTCTTAATAATAATGATGATTTTCTCATTGTTTTGGTCTAAAATGTTTTGGATTATAGTTGGTTGTTTCTTTCAGAAGTGAAAACAGAATTGAGACAAGTAGTAGTCCATGGGAATCATTTAGTAAGTTTGACTGCAGCAAAAACTTTAAAACTTTTTTTGGAATATTTTATTTTATTACTAATGTTGAACATTATTACTTTTATTTTCTTTAGTTAGTTCACTCAAGTTATTTTGTACCAAACCAATGTTTTTCTTGAATATAGTGTTTATCTATACAGGTAAAACGTGTTTTGTTTACTATATGGTGACAACTCCCTCTGTCTCTTGCACTGATATGTTAAATGCAACTTCTGAAATGGCTGAGCTTTTTAACCTATATCATTTTGTATCAGGACTGGAGTTGACGTTTTTCAGTGGTGTTTATGGAACTAGTGTTGGTGAGAAATATCATTTAAGAAGAATTTTACTAGTTGTAAACAATTAACAATTGTTTGACATTTGTGTTGTAGGGAATACTTTGCGCTTTCCTGAATCTAAACGATTAATTGGCCTTTCTGGAGTGTTTATAGGAATTGGTGAAATATTTGGTAAGACTTCATATGTTAACAATTGAATTGAAGTGAGGTCAGTCTATTGAGATGATTTGGAGGGTATAGATGATATGAAATCTTACATGAAGTTGATCAAAATTTACATTACTCAGTACAGTCTTTGAAAGTGTACTGTTGTTTCTTGTTGTCTTATTACATTTCAATGTATGATAATTTTAGGAGGTGGAATTTTTGGTATATTTGGTAAACGCATCACTACGAAAGGTCGAGATTCAGTCGTACTTCTTGGAATGTTGGTTCATTTTGCTTCTTTCATTCTAATCATGTTTAATCTACCGCATGCATCTCCAAATCATGAAAGTCATGGCATGGGTTACCTGTTCGAACCAAGGTACGATGATCTACAAGGAAAATTGAAGTGAAACAATTGTGTCAGTGTAGCGTTTGGTGCGAAAATTGATGTTCATCCACAATCATTTCACTTTCCAGTGTGCATGTGGCAATGCTCTGTGCATTTCTGCTTGGCTTTGGCGATAGTTGTTATAATACTCAGGTATCGAATTTAACAAGGACCACGAATAATAAAGTGTCATGTTTCTAATTTTTTTCATCATTAATTTTTTTAATGATTCATTCTTTTAATTAATATTTTTCTTTATTAATATTTTTTATTATTAATTTTCTTTATTATAAATTTTTTCGTTATTAATTTTTGTCATTAATTTTTTTAATTATTAATTTTTTTAATGATTAATTCATTTAATTAATATTTTTCTTCATTCATTTTTTCATTCTTAATTTTCTTCATTATTAATTTTTTCGTTATTAATTTTGTCATTAATTTTTTTAATTATTATAATTATTTGCATTAATAATTTTTTTCATATATCACTGACGAAATAATTTCTTCCAGGTTATCTCTTTACTGGGAAATTTCTACTCGGACAATAGTGCTTCTGCATTTGCATTATTCAAATTTTCTCAGGTAAGAACACGGACTTTGCATCGTATAGTCATTAAAGATATGATTCAGAGACTTGTCATAGCTTTTGTTTCATCCTTTTTTCGTGTTTATTCACACTTGTGCACGGTGTAAACATTGGAGATAAAGTTTCAAGGCTTTGCCGAAGTCCTTATTCTGTCTTTTTGTTCATGTTTATGGAGCTTTAAAGTTTGCTAAATTTTCAGCTGATGTTCTTATTGACTGTGTTTTTAAACATATATCCGGGTGTTTTCTTCAGTCTTTATAAATAAAATCGCGACTTTTATATTATTATGATATTAAACAAAAAGATGTATTTTTGTGGTCGTTGTTTAGTCTGTTGCGGCGGCTGTTGGTTTCTTTTACAGCAGTCATTTGGGACTAAGAAGTCAACTTTATATTTTGGTAAGACCATTCAAATTTGGTTGACTTTATTACCCTTGAAATCTTCATATACTTTATCGTTTTAGATGGCTATGGCTTTCTGCGGTACCTTAGCTTTCTTTGTCGTTGAGAGGATGGCAAAAGCAAAAGCCCGTTATGGACATTTTTAATGAAGTACAGCAATCTTGATTAGTCTGGAAAGCGTGGTATGGTAATGGCAAGTCGTTGGAAATTTGGTTTGGAGCCCTGAACAAAGTCTTTGCGCTATATTTTTGCCTCGCTCTATCATTTTGTTCATGGTTTGCTGGTTTTCCACCAGGAGGAAATTTTCGCGCGGAAAATAAATCTACCAAAGTGATTGGCCAGCAATATATTTCGCCGCGATGCGAACCAATCACGTTCCTTGATTTATTTTCCGCTCGAAAATTCTGCCTAGTGGAAATCAGGCTTTAAGCAAATTTGTTTTGGGCCAACTAGTTTTAACATAAAATCATCGCTTACTGTCGGAGCTTTCTAGTTTGCTCAGGTTTCGAAATCAAGTCTCCATTGGCCATCACTGTGCACCCAATTCACATTTCATCCAGACATGAGCAATTTTTAAAAAATGGAGGAAAGTTTAGTCACGAAAAATGAATTAATCTAATTCGTAAAGTTTGTGAAATGAACACTTTTAAATGATTAGTTTGTCATAAATAAACAGATTTTAATACGGAAGTAAACCAACCCTCTAGTTCTGGTTTTCAGGTTGCAACGATGGGACGCTTTGCGTACCTATATTTTTGCGTTCTTTAATTCGTACTCAGACTCCCAGGTAAAGGCGTTTTTAGAGCTCATTGTAGAACTGGAGTGGTAAAATGGTGAGCTCAATGAACATGTTATATTGTCTGGTTTGTTTAGTTTGGTCATTGGGTTTGGGAAGTAGTTGGACAGTCCAGTTATATATTGAGCTCAAAGTCAACTCATTTAATGTAGTTCTGAGCTCAATGATAACTGGAGTGCTTATGTACTCGGGTAGTTCAGATATATACGGAGTACAGTGATAGAGGGGATTGCGAAATATTGTAATTTTCTGTTTTGGTTACTTTAGTATCACTCATATCACTTGTTCTTTTAAATAAGCAGGACAATAGTTCTTGAAATTTGTCAGGTTTTGTCTTTTGTCATTGGTAAACATGATGGATATTAAAGATTATAACGTACTTATTCTTGGCCTGTCCTTCATGTTCATTTTTACAGCTTTTCAGACAACTGGAATGATAGAGGTATGGAGTACTATATTACATTAAAGCTTTGTTTGCAATTCACGTTGCTAGGTCAGGCATAAGGTATCAATAGTAAGAGAATTCACACTGAAACATTGTATAAAGTGTTTTTTTTCTTAACAGGAAAGCATCTTAATCAGTGCAAAAAACGAAAGCAATATTGAATTTAAAGGCAAGTAGAAATTGGGTAACAATTAGCTATACAGCATAATATATGGATTTGTCTATTAACCAATTACCCTGTGGACTGGCAATGTACCTGCTTACACTTTATGCTCTGTCTAACACCAGACGACTTTACTCATTGAGGATAAACTGCGAGTTGGTGGACTAATGAAACTATTTGCTGATTTTTCTTGTTAATTCACGTAGTGACATTAGGCCTTACTGATGTATTTATAAATGCTTGTCAGGGAGTGGTTAACTGGTTAGATGGTGAGAATCACAATGTGAGAGTAAATTGTCAGTCAGTGTTAGGCAGGGATTGCAGAATAACAGTTTGAATTGGCCATGTAAATGCATGAATATAATCATGTTTTTTTAAAATTTTTCAGCAAATGGATACACAAGGTAAAGCTCTATATTCAGATCTTCAGCTACTGTTGGATATATTTTGAAACAGTACAATAGTTTTGCTAAAATATTGATGACTAGTCTCAAGGACATGCATCTTTCACCTACAAGGTTGTGGATTTGCTTGACTTTCTCGTATATGAAAAGAGTTTGTCAACTACTCTGCCGAAAGTTGTAAGTTTTCTCTTGGTACTCCGGTTTCTTCCTACAGTGAGTGTTAAGAGGGTGGGTTAGGATATACTATGTAAACTTGGCAATTCAGTTGTTCAATCTGCATTAAGAGTTAAAAATTAAACCATCCAATAAAAAATAATAATTATAATGATAAGAATATAAAAAAAAGTTTGAAAAATTGTTTTGATTCTTGTCATTTTAGCTTGTGCATAATATCCATATGTTTTGCATTATTCATCTGGATTGCTCCTCCAATCATATCTTTCTTCGGATTAAAGTTTTCCATGATGCTTAGTGGACTTTGTTATTGGCAAGTAGCAGATAGTTTATTTAACCATTGATTATTTAGCAATAGGTTCAACCTCATGAAATGAAAGTGTTGTAGACAATGGCAGCTATTTCAAGACAGGGGCACTCCAATATGCTTTTTCAATGTTTCAAATTTGAGATGCATTTTCTTCGCAATGTCATTTAACGTGTTTATTTTTACTTTACTAGGGCTTTCATATTTAGTCTGTATTTTGTTTCGAAGTATGTTGACACTGATCTGCACGGTCTGCTTTATGCGGCATCAGCTGTTCTTGGACTTGGCGGCGCAGGTAGACCTTACACTCCAAGTTTTTGGGCCAAGGACTTTCTTTGCCATAAATTGGTAAGGGCCCTTATGGTGACATCTACTAATCATATTATTCCACTGTGCTGTTTAGTTCTCTGGACTGCTCAAGGCAGTTGTTTGACAGTGAATTCTACATATGAAACAATGCAACGAAACGCAGGAATATTTTGGCTTTTGTTGCAATCAAGGTTCATTATTGTTTTAATTTCTTGCAAAGGTTTTGGAGTCATTTTGTAGGAGATGCCTCTTTTACAATAATATCATCTGGTGTGAGACAAAGCATAAGCTTGATTGGCAATAGAGTAAAGCCATCTGGTCTTGGACAAAGTGGATTATCTGGCAATAGACAGAGTAAATTTGACACAGTAGACTTTGTGGACAGAGTAACATCATCTACTTTGGAAAGACTAAACTTGTTTAGTGCTAAACAAAGTAAAATGGTCTAGTGCTAGGTCGAGTAAAATTGTGTGGCATCAGGCAAAGAGTAACTTTAATGTGAATCACAATTTAGCTAGTAATATTTGATGTTTGAATATTTCTAGTTTGGTCATTGGAAGTCTTATTGTGTACTTTAATTTCAAGCCAAAAAATGGTTCAACACATATTAGTAAGTTATCCAATTTTTGTCTAATACCAAATTATTTTAGCAGGCAAAGCAAAATCCTATCTATTCCATTTTCAATATTCTTAGATCTTGGTGAGAGATCGACTGTACTTATTGTGTTTATTGCTTTAACTGCCTGTGGATCTCTCTTTTTTCTCTTACTGCGGAAAACAAGAAGCGAAGAACATGTAAGCAAACTAAAGTTAGTACAATTATTTTTTCCCTTTTTCAAAAAAAAATTTTCAAAAGTTTACAGTTCTCCCCAAATGGTTCCAAACACTTTCCAGATGTTATTAATTGACATATTTGTCCACAAAAGTCATGTTCAGATGTTAAAATCTTTTCTTAAATTTTGAACTTTTGCCTTATGAATATAATCATAGGGGTCTCCCTTTATAAAGTTTTGCAAAATATGCAAAATTTTGTCTCCCACACGGTCCCAAATTTTTTCCAGACACTAGAAATTTCCAATTGGTACAGGTGTGAATAAAAGTCATTTCCAGATCACAAGAGCATGTTCTAAAGATTTTGAAAATTTTAGAATATTCATAGACTTTAGCTTTGAATCCATGAGATCCCTTCATTGCTTTTCCTTCAAAGTTGTTGAAATTTTAATTTGTGTCACCTTGAATTTTACATTAGGGTATAATTATCCATGAAGCATTAGCTTGCTACTAATACCACAAAAAGTTGATGAAAGTCAATTCACCATGAAAAATTAAATTACAACTTGTAGTGATATTTAGAACATTGAAATTTTTCCCTAAAGTTGCTTTTTATGAGAGTTTTTCAGGGTTTGTAAATTTGCCTTAAACTGTCCTGAATTTTGCTCCATCGATATACTTACCCAAAAAAGTTCATGTTCAGATCATAAAAACGTGTTTCAAAGAAGCTCTTTTAAAAAAATTTTCAAAATTTGCAATTGTGTTCAAAACTGTTGCAAATTTGACCCACAAAAGTATAATCATAGTTTACTGTCTTTCAAAATTTTGATGTTCTTAAAAGAGGTGTTGCTCATCACTCACTTATTTTTATTTACATGTCAAAACTAATCATTTGTGTAAAAAGTGTTTTTGATTTTTCCAGAACACAAGCAGCGAAAATCTTGTGAGAGTTGATCAGTAAGTCTGTTTAGAACATTATTGTATTATGTCAAAAAGGTGGGCTTTACTACATCACATAGGCTCAGTTTTAAAGAAAACTTTTTTGACAAACAAAAATGTGAAATTGTCAAGGAACTTGTCAAGGAAAACTTGTTCATTATAAAGTGGACTCATCAGGAAATTAGTAAAGGAAAACTTGTTTGTCATTCACACGAGCAAGTGAATTCGTCAAGGGATCAAGAAAAAGTTGTTTCTTGGCAGAATTTTGTACTATTTTGGTTTCCTTAGAAATAAAAACAGAGCAGTGACGAGTGGTGGGGCATGGGAATCATTTAGTAAGTTTTTATCACGATGAATAAAACTATTTTTTATGAAAATTTTGCACTATATACGTGGAATGTCGAAAAATTGTTACGAGTTACATTCAATTTACTGTGAATACACATTAGAATGTTGAAATGTTGATTCGGGAATTGCAACCTGCTGAGTTGTATTCATTGACCATTGATGAATACACTAGGTCTAAGTGTCATTAATTTGCTGTAAACCTCACAAACTTTCTATTTTCTACCAATTTTTAGTAACTTCACTAAAGTTGTCTTACACCAAACCCATGTTATTCTTAAATATTGTGTTTATATATACAGGTAAAACTTCTGCTGATTTCTGTTCAGAAAGAGTCTTGGAGAATCTACTTTAGTGCTTGTCTTCTATTTCCAGAAGTATAATAGGGTGTTCTTGTTGTGTTTCAGGTTTGGAGCTGACGTTTTTTAATAGTATTTATGGAACTTGTGTTGGTTAGTATGTATGACAGTGCACAGTGGCCTTATGTCTTAATTTTAAAAGCTTAGGCTTTGCATGTCAACAGGTTGGAAAAACCTCTGTTTTTGGAAGGAGTATGATAGCAAAGTAGGGCACACTGTCCACAGTCCATTGTCACTCAGTGGGTTCTTGCATGTCTTCAATATTGTTTACATTTGTGTTAGGGAATACTTTGCGTTTTCCTAATCCCAAGGAATTGATTGGCCTTTCAGGAGTTTTCATAGGTATTGGTGAAATGTTGGGTAAGTTCCATTTTTTTTTAGTTATTGAAATATCACTGATATGCACATCCCTGACCTTGATATGTGCATTTCAATTCAATAAAAAGAGTTTAATATATTTAATATATTTTTTATAAGAGTTTAATAAAAAGAAAGTTTTTGCTTGTGAAGATAAAATATTGCAGTTATTTTCTAAAGAGCTCCAATATTGTTTATCATGTGGCAAGTAAATGAATGAATTATGAATCCCTAGGCTCCTTCTTGTATACTTTTAGGAGGTGGAGCTATTAGCATCTTTTCTAAATGTATAACAGCAAAAGGTCGAGATTCAGTCATTCTTCTTGCAATGTTAGTTCACTTTGTGGCTTTTGCTCTTACCTTGTGTAATTTTCCGGATGAATCTCCGAATAATGAAAGTCATGGCATGGGCTATCTGTTTGAACCAAGGTACGTTGTATTTGCATTGTATGTAAAGATAGGTACAAGGAGGGGAAATTGAAGTAATCAGTTATGCCATTACAATGTTTGGTGCAAAATTTGAATTTCCAAAACCATTTCATTTTTTAGTGTTCCTGTGGCAATGTTATGTGCATTTCTGATTGGCTTTGGTGATAGCTGTTATAATACTCAAGTATTCAAATAAATATACATTTAAGTGCCGATATCAAGACCAAGAATTGTGCGTATTTTATCATGTCAATCATTTAAAGAAAAATTGCAGTAAAACATTTTGTAAGCATAAAATTCATCTTCATTGTTTTAAAGTGTCATATCAAGCCCAGAGGTTGTACGTATTTCTGTTTGAATCATGTAAAGAAGAACTAGATTATATCTTCTTATGCAAAAACAGCATCTTCATTGATTTAGAGTCAGAATATTGTGGACATAATCTGTTTCAGGTTTATTCTTTACTGGGTAATTGCTATTGTGAAAATAGTGCCTCTGCCTATGCTGTATTTAATTTTTATCAGGTAAAACAAAATTCCAGTTTTTGATGTTATTTTCTTCATAATATTTTGTTGAACATGAGACTGTTATGTCACAACACTTTTCTACGTACTGTAAATGGACTTGTATTTTGTGGGCATTTATTTAGACCTTTGCTTGTGCTGTTGCATACTTCTATGCTAGCTATTTGGGGCTACGAAGTCAGCTTTATATTTTGGTAAGAGTGCAACTGGTATGGATAG
>JAOBYK010466122.1:0-13922 GCA_025434845.1 Phenganax subtilis | reverse complement strand
TAATTGAAATACAGTCCCAGAGAGAGTTGTTTGGGCCAGCGCATCGGTAAGTCTAGTTCGTGAAAAGATTTACAACATGGTAAATTGATATACAGTATACCTAATACTGCATAAGAATATTTCTAACCTAACTTCATCTCAACTCTTATCATAATGAAACAATTAGGTCCTTATTATCTTACTGTTGTTATCCCAGCAGCTATCAGAACAGCGTCCGCATCATATGTACTAGTAAAAGAAAGAAAAATGTATTTATAATTTGAACTCTGTTCAGTAAGTTCTTCTCTTAAACCCTCACCTGGCAGCAGTGCCCAAAAGAAATCCCTCACAAAGAGTCTGGAAAAAATCAAATAAATTGTTAAATATGTTCAGTGTCGTACACGTATTAAATTTACTTTGTGCTATGGCAATGTGCACGGCACACGTGAAGTGCGGTTGTTTGAATCAACATGTGCTTTAGCCGTGAAGCACGCCTCAACCAGGCGTGAAACACGCTTTGGCCGTGCGTAATATTAAGCACAGTGCCTTTTTGATTCAGACGTCGTGCCAATCATGTGCAAATTCACTGAATTAAGTTCGGCACATGAAAAGCACGGCGTCTAAACCGGGCCTTCTTAACCAATTCCAGTTTCGAAACAAATTCCAAGATGTTAAGGCAACGTAGGAACACTATCAAAGCACTTACAAATAATTACATACTTACAAAGAGACTGAGAAGGATGATATTATGAGGAAATTTTCGTCTGTAGAAAACAAACAATGATCATTATTGCACTCCAATTAACTCCAATTAAGATGAAGGCAATACGATCCATTTTGAAACAAAGCACAAAGTCAATGACAAAATAGAATTCTGCAATCCAGATATTGCCAATGTGAGCTGCTTAAGAGTTAGACAAAGACTTTGTCACTTTACTTCAGTTCAAACTGCAATCATGTGCTAACCGTGCTATAATTTATTAATCAGCTAACTGTTTTTCACAGCTCTACAAAACTTCTGGATAAAATTCATGAACAGTATGCTGTACACATCCCGTACCTCAGATTTTCACAGCATGCAAGGGCAATAATCAAAACAAAAGACATCACCCTAAAATAGATAAATAGTTGTAATATTTTTTGATATTATGGCCCATCTAATTGGATCCATTAGTCACTTCCAGGAAAGATTCAAGGATTATAGTTATTTACATTCTGTATATATTACAATATATTATTATACAGGTATAAACATCTACAATTATTCTTACACCGCTGCAATGAATAATCCAACATGATCTTCTGCATATTCTTGTACTGGCTCACTTCAATTTAGAAAAAAGATAAATGAATACCTTTCAATTGTTTTGATTCTCAGAGTTGTTGTTTTATGTTATGACTTAAGATATTATCATAAGGTATCACTAAAACATTTTGCACCATATGTGAGTGGACTTGGAGTAATTTACCAATAAAACTTAACACTCTTCCTCACAAGGTCAGATACTGTCTAGCTTCCAGCTAGTACATGCTGTACTTTTACTTACCAATACAAAAAAAATGCAATAAAGGCTACAGTAACAGCAAGCTGGCACATCAAAATTGAATAAACCTGCATACAATAGAAGAAGCAGTTTTGAGCCATTTAGTCTCAATGTATCTCACTGCATCATACGTTTTTTTCTCCAAAGAGAGAAAGAAAACCCAGGTAGTGGATGACAAAGAAAATGTAACAACAAAGGGTTTTACATATGAATGACATTTATGTTTATAAATCACAACCTGACCATATCTACATTCTGGCAAACTAATCAATGAGAACTGGGCTTGCTAGTTGATCTTGAAACACTAGGTTGCAAAACAAACAATAATAAAGACATTACCTTTCTAATGAAGCCTGTCAAATTAAAAAAAAAGTCAACAATAGGCTAGTTTGGTAAAGAGGTACTGGGTCAGCTCATAAGGACAGCTCCCAATGGGGTGAGAGCTAAACACCATCACTTCAGTCAGGAAGTTTGCAACATTCTTTCAGTTTGATATTTATTGTATATCAGGTAGAAAATAACTAAAAATAAATACTAGCCCATATTTTGGAGGACCATTCATACCTTAACAAATTTTTGGATCTACCTTTGATAACGTATACTTAATTCAACATTTGTGTCGTTATATTATTCGTTTGTTCAAAATTGTGTGAATTTATTCATAGATCCAAAATTGATAAATTAAAAACTAAGTACACAAGTTAAGAACAAAATTTTGGCTATTGCATTATATTCACCTGCACGGATCGACTTCTCAGTGAAAGCGCCGGCCGTACTAAAATCATCTGTTTCGTCCGGTGTAGCATTGTGATAAGGTTGATTACCAAACGGTTCTGGTTCATATGGCTGACTGTAAGGTTCTGGAGCGTAAGGCTGAGATGAATAAAACGGTTGATTTGGCGGCTGCTGTTGATAAGATTCATTCGTTGGAGCATAAGGAGGCCGTGGAGCACTAGGAAAGCCACTGCTTGCCATGATTACCTTCTAATAGACGCAGATTTTGGTGCAATAACAAGAAATTTAACTATAAAGGCTTGGTTACCAATTTAAATGACGTATTTCATAATAATCATGACGTAATTATTGCTTGCGGAGGGAGCGAGCGAGCAAAGCAGCAGCCTAATTTGTGCAGTTAAAAGCAAATTTTAGGGTTGCGTTGCATTGTGGTTGTGCGCAAATACCGTAAATGCTCGGTTTTAGCTCAGTGCGGCGCTTAATCGGGAACGGCGCTAAAACGAGCATTTACGGTACTACACGCAGAAGACAATTTCAAATATAATACATATCACGAGCAAGTCATGATGTATATCCAGTGTGTATATCACGAGTTCTAACGTCTATCACGAGTTGTATACCGTATATATTTGCAGTTATAACATATATTTTAATGTGTTCCATGTATCACGCAATGTAATACGTTTTGTCATGTTTGGCGCCTCATATACTTGGTCCAACAATTTTGTTAATGTCGCTAATGCACTCGCCAGTCAACCTACTCGATCACATACGCTAAAAGGAGAAAATTCGCAGCAAAAATCGCCCGTGTAAAACGGGCCTTAAATGTGCCGTAAACTCTAATATTTGTACCAAGACGCAATCTAAAACTATAAGTAAACCAATCAAATGATACTCGGCTATTTGCAAAATATACATAAATTTAGACTCTAGTTTCGCTCTCTCTTATTCAGTACTGAATAGATTCTCTTAATTCTCTTACAGAGGATACAGTCAAAGTCACCTGCTAATTAATGTATTTTACATCAACCGTAAAAAGACTACTACAAAAAATTTATACATCCTGACCTTCGAGAGATATACGTAAAATCCTCAAATACTAACTATACCAGAGTAAGTTACTACAGACAAGGCTACATTTCAACATTGCTTCGCTGAGTTCAATATGGACTCGTTAAGTACGTACTGCAAAAACTGCAAAAGCGGGAAAAATATGGGGTGCCAAAATATAATCGATAAAAAAGTTGCCTTCGTCATTCTGGTTTCACAAGGATTATAAAACAGTAAGTAGAAAATTGATAAGTACAGTAAACTAGACAAAAAGATCGTTGGACTTGGATTTCGCGCGGCTGAGATTTCCTTGTGAGCTTTGAGAAGGTGGTGCACGTACTGGGGCAATGTAAGTGGAGCCAGCCGCGGGGACAGAGGCCATAGATGCACCGCCACGTACAGTAGCTGTACCAACCACAGTACCGTCCGCTTTCTCCAAGATCTGGTAGTCATTCTTGTGTTGCATCACAAACCATATAGTAAGGACTACGACTGCAACTAGAACCAACATGAGAAGCAAAGCGACGACAATTAGAACAGCCCAATTTGTGTCTTCTGCTTCGTGAATTCCGAAGTCACGAAGGAACTCAGTTGATGGGTAATCGGTAGGTGTCGTCGGTTCTGGGATAATGCGGGTCGTCATGAGTAATGGGGTGTTTATGGTAGGTCCACAGGCTTGGTGTTCAATTTGTGAGCCTGAAGAAAAAAAAGGAATTCAGGATACAACTATATATTCCAAATATATGCCAACTGCTACTGACAAGCAGTACTTGGTGTCTTAGTTCGTCACAAGAGTTGGCTTCAAACGAGGCCTTGCAAGCCATGTGATGAAGTCAATGTACACGAAAAACTGAAAGGAGGGTTCTCAACCAACTAAAATAGACGTAATGAACTTACTCGAATCATTAGATCGCACCCCTACGGCGATCGGCTCAATGGTTTTCATCATCTGACCGTTAAAGAGGTGAAATTTTGCTCCAGAAATGCAACCGTCAAATGGACTATCTTCTGCTTTCGTGTTGCCGATGTAGTAGTTATAAGGCTTTATGAAGTCGACTTCCGCTTCTTGCTTGTACTCTTTTATAACTTCTCTTCGACCATCAATACTATACTTGAAAAAGCTCGAATCTAAATAATGATACCTTTCAAGGTAAACAATGTGTCGCGTCGTGTCACAAAAGTCCATGTTTTTTACATTGACAGTCATAGTAACTTTCGGTAGTCGCGAGAGAAGCTTGAATTCAAAATGCAATGAAGTTCTGCCTTTCAACGTAAGTTTGTAGTATTGGTTCTCGTCCTCGTTCAGCACTTCAAAAAGCGTTCCAGAACATGAACCGTCAGGTTCAGTAGAAAAGGCTAGGACCATCTTTTCAGTCTTGGAGAGTGGCATTGTGAGGTTAGCGTACACCGGTGAATTATCAATTTTCGTACCAATCTCTGCAGATGAATAAAATCACATGCAGTGAGTAAGGAAATATTAGAAACTTCTAAAATGCTGCTGATAGACTAATTAGCTTGACTGAGGTTACAATATATCCCTTGTTGTAAATGAGAGAACAGAAACGTCAAAGCTCAATACAATGCTATATCACAGATTAGAGACTAACAGATATCCGACTATCCCCAAATTGCGTAAGTCGATTTTCCTGCGATTTTCATGACAGCCATTATCCTAGCAAGTGCACTACAAAAAGGCATTCACCCCCCCCGAACAAACGGTTTTCAAGCAGGCGCCCGGGGGATGATGGTCTCTGTTTAGGGCACTTGCTAGGTTAATGGCAGCCACTTACGCCAAAATCAGTGGCTTGAAGCCTAATTCGGACATCTGTTAGTCTCTTCTCTGTCGCTATATCATAAGTGCGAATGCTCTAGTAATTCCTCGCACTGCACAAATTGCAGGACTGTGCCTTACCTTTGCTGCAATAAGTTCCATAGAATGGAGTGTCGGAGCAATCACACTCAAATGATGTATACTTGTCAACACACGTTCCAAAAGGACATGGATGGTGTGCACAAGCATTACCACAACCTTTCAATACCAAAACTTCAGGCTCTAAAGCCAGATTATCAACTGCATTGGCCAGATCGAACAACACACCGTTTATCGTCTAAAAGTCAAAGCAGATTAGTTCAGTAAGTTAGCATTTATTTATTTATTTAATTCAACCAATGTACACCGAACAGCAAATAGACGAGCCTCTGTGGGACTGAATCAGTGGCCTGGCTATAACCATGGCCACAGCTGCACGACAATGCTCTATACAGCTAGCTAGTTTGCCATTAGATTGAACTGACTGATTCGCGTTTGCATCAGCTAAGCCACGTGGAGTTATAAACCGAGCTCTGAAGCTGCCAAAAGTGCAGCAAATATTCACTATACATAAACAATAACAGATTTATCAAATGTGGTTTGATGGTACTTACAAATCCTTTCATGCAGCCAACAAAGCCGAACTTGTATGTGGGATACCTCCATGACGCACCAATGAACATGGGTAGATCAATGTCCAGACGACTACGACCATCTCCAGTCAATTGATACGGAGGCAACACTTGTTTACTCACAGGGTCCACAGCAGGTTTGTCATCAATCCTTATTTTGAGCTCCCACAACGTGCGAATCACGTGAATTCTGTGCCATTCATTGTCGTTCAGTTTCTCAGGACCGTTGATCGCTCCTCGGTAATTTGTTCGGATACTGCTGCCGAAACTTATTGAAACTTCGATTGTTGTTTCATCGTGAATGCGAACCTGAAAACAAAACAAAGTACATCAACGGCACTCATTTCTGGGCGACTTCATAAACAGGAAAAGATGATGAGGCAATATGACAAAAAACGTAAGTATATCCGTAATACAAATGAGTTTAGTGCGCGCGCATTAGTTCTTAGCGACCTTAAGACTCTACGACGCGAGCTCAACGACGCAAACGTGAAAATGAGCACTATTCATTTTAATACAAAATCACATGCGCTGAATAACACCTTTGTGTTGCTATAGCAGTCTACATCACGAACGTAACATAAGGAAACTATTCCTGAAATTCAAAACAAAAAACTTGTGATTTGTAATGAGTGTAAAGCTCACCTTGTTTACGACTTAAGTTTTTGAAAATCACGTTGCCCTTATCAAAACTAGAATTACAAAGCGGTACATACGTTTTTTCAAACACAGCAGAGGCTGTTTCTAATGTTGGCAGAACCATTATAATACTACTGAAACGTTACTGTAATATCAGTAATGCTGTATTTCAGTTTCTAAGCAATATTTTCAACATAAGGTAAACCCAATATTTACGATCGCGTCGTTTAGCTCCTGTCGTAGAATCTTAAGGTCCCTAGTATCTTATTGGAAAGGCACGTATGCAAACGTGTTAAGGCTATATAACGATTTAATTTTTCTGGCAACTTGCAATGCAATTCTACTTTATAGAGCGAAGAACCCTTGATTAACTGAGTGTCATGAACACTGATAGAGACTAGAGACAAAACAGATATCCGACTTAAGGCCCTGTTACACGATGCAATTTTTCTTGCAACTTGCAATGCAATTCTTCTCTTGATAGATGTAAAATTGGCAAGCATTTACGTTCGTTACTCTACGCTGATGTTCTCTTCACATATCGAACATTCTTCACTAATTAACATATCTCAAGCGTAGAATTACATTGCAAGTTGCAAGAAAAATTGCACCGTGTAACAGGGCCTTTAGGCTTGAAGCGTATGATTTTGGCGTAAGTCGATCTTCATGGCGGCCATGTTCCTAGCAAGTGCCCTTAACATAGATTGTCACCCCCAAGTGCCATTTTGAAAATTATATATTCGGGGGGGGGCGCCTCTTCAGGGTACTTGCTAGGAATATGGCTGCCATGAAAATTGACTGATGCGATTTTGTGGCAATCGGATATCTGTATTGTCTCTAATCTGTGACACTGGTCATGAAGGCTCGTGTTTGTCAATTTTTCATCACTCATGAGCAGAGTAGCATTGCAAAGTGTAATAATGGCACCGTGTAACATGGCCTTTAGCTAGAATGGCGATTACACATTCAATCGTTTTGGACTCATTAGTATACTTCGCATGTTTTTCCTCTGGGTTACTACGCGCATGCTTATGTGGCGTCAGAAACCCAGATGAGAGCACGATGAGAGGCGTACACACCTGAAACAAATAACTTTCATCATGATTTCTATGATCAATAAGATCACCTTTGGCAAACACAGTTTTGATATAAAACGAAATATCTCCGCCATATGGAGCGTCCCAGGCAGGTCCTCGAATCCAGCCATCTGGAGCCACAAACGTCACAACCCCAAGAGTGTCTAAAATATTTAACACCAATTATAAGATTAAGACTGCTGCAGCACTCGCAATCATTTTACACAAGAAAACGCAAGTTCAACATCTCATACCGCAAATCCTCGTTTTAGCACCGCTCCCAGTTAAGCTCCGCTCCCGATTAAGCGCCGCACTCAGGATGAGAAAAATTTAATAAGCGCCGCTCTCGATTTAGCGCCGCACCTTTGCAACTATGCTGCAGCGCTTAACATGATAGGCTCCACCGCACAAATAATTGACACAATATAACACGTAAACAGTTGACACTATAAATCATGGAAACAGTTTTTGTTAATTTGGGTCGCTAACTGGGGTGAACCTTTAGTCTAGAGTTATTTAATGGACGGCACGTTCAGAATCAGAAAAATTTAATAAGCACCACGGCGCTAAAACGAGCATTTACGGTATAATTGGACACGGATTGCCGATAGATAAAGAAAATCTAAACACCAGAATAATGGTAAACATATATCTGATTACCACTACACGCTGGCACATGCGAGAGTAGTTCCTCTATTTTCTGAAGTTACTTTATTTGGTTTACTTAATCACTCTGAGGCGAGAAAACAACTACTCTACAAGTCATTTGGAATTCTTTTACTTTACAAATTAAATGCCTAAGCTCACCTATTCCGTAGCAGGAGACTCTTTCAATGGTGTAAATAGCTTGAGACGTCCTAGAAAGCAGTCCAAACTGCACTTGCCGAACTGGCAAATCACGCGTGACATTCAACAGACCTTCGTCCAGTTGCGCTTGGGTCTCTGCTAATTTACTATCGCAGTTACAAAACGCGTTCTCCAGACAACCTCTAGGTCGGTATGCACAGGCACATTTGTAGCTGTTTGGTTCGGCACCGCCCCAGTAATACTGCAGATAACCATTGGCTGAGAGCCAACGTGAGGAAGGATCACCACCCGGGGCATTGAACAATTTTGCATCCCTGCACTCGTATTTTACTTTCTGCGCACAAAATTCACTGCGGTCAACGATAGCCTTCACGCTTTCGATCGAAACATCATATTTAATATCCTTCTTGTACGAGAATCTTTCCGAATGTTTAGCAGTATCAATGGATACTTTTTCGGCGTCAATTGTCTCGATTTCTGTAAGACCTTCTGGGTTCTTATTGTAGTCGCATTGCACGTTGACGGGAGGGAGGGGTCCCGAGTCGTCAGGATCAATTGGAAACTTTTGTCTTTGTTGAGTAACAGTTCCGGGAAAAAATTTCTTTTTTGCACTGCATGACGTCGCCAAAGTTGCTAAATCATCAAATTTAACGACATGTTACCATTGTAACGTTAGCTGTTGTACTGGGTCAGTTGCTTAAACCTGGATTAGCGTTAACCTTAGGTTAAAATTTTAACCAGCTGTTTAGTTTGTTTATATCTCTATGTCCATTTGTTTCAAAACTGTGCAATTAAAGACTTCTTTTTACACAGACGAGCTTTGTGGAAAAAAGTTATCAAGTTAGTAAACAAGAAGTAAAGAATTTTTTTCAAACTTTACGTTACCCCAGGGTTAAGCTAACCAGGTTTTGAGGAACTGGCTCTTGGTTGTACTGAAGTAGGTAAATATTGTGTAAGTCTCGACTTCAGAGTGATCTAGCCACACAGTAAAAGAGGCTTGAACCATAGACAACTTACATCATCATTAAACCTTTTAGTCCTACATGATATCGACTTGCAAGCTATCAATGCCAAAGGCATTCTATTCAGTATTGTCGGGTGAATAAGTTTTGTACGTGGTGGGTATGCATGTTTGGTGAGTGCAGAAGATAATACACCAATATGAAGGAATATGCTTAGTACTGACATTATGGTATTGTGAAAAAGACAGTTGTTTTGAGTTGTTGTCTCAAATATCATGTTGTGTAAATAAATATAAATGAAAGTGAATTAACAAGGTAACTTGTTTCTTATACTTACAAAACTGACACAATGGTTCCTTGTAGCTCTGCTGGCAATCACACTCAACTCCAGGATCTCTAACAACAGTCAAACACTCCGCCTCATGGAAGCAAGGGTTTGGAATACAAGGATCACTAGCTTTACAACCTTCAGTTAATTCATGGTAGTCTTCAGCTAATCTAGATGTCCTATATGGATCTATAATCTCAGCATAAGTAATATTTCTATTTAGCACAGACAAACTACGAATGCAACCAATGAAACGATGCTCATTCTTGTAAAACCCAAAGATAATCTCAGCACCAAATTGTGGGTTATTTTTAGGAATTATAACAGTCTTGACATCATTCAATTTTAGCATCATTGCCTTGTTCTTTGCCATATATTCTACTCGAAACCATCGTCCATCATTTGCTTGACCTTCGTCAGGAAAATCAATTGCAACTATGTCACTGCCACTGTGTAAACTCAGCTGAGATCGAGAAAACTTGAGTGAGACACTGGAAGTTTGGAATATAGTACCTTCGTGGAGAACTGTACGAAACTCGAAGCTTCCGTACAATTCCTGTAAAATTGTTGTTTTATCGTTAGGATCGCCTTCTTGAATTTCGAACTCAATGAAAGTCTCACGGTTAAAATTCATAGATCTGGGTGGGATTCTTGGGTTAGATGTTATCACAACATGCTTCTCAAAAAAGCCTTCTCTGTTGTACTTTGCTCCATCGATGAAATCTACCTTGTCAAACATGGCTTTAAACATACATCCTCTGAAATTTACTTTTTGTAAAGAAGGATATTGCTGTGGTATGTTTGGAATGCCCCCAATGTAGATATAACCATTAATATCCACTCGGTCATCAGAACCTGGTATACGAAGAGTCAACTTGTCCGACTGTCCACCATTAGCAGACAGTGTGAGTTGTTTTTTGTTTCTGTCTACCACAACATATGAAACAATATCATCACCAAGACCATCCCCTAGAATTGATTCCTTCAGAGTACTATTCCGACCAAGCTGGTAACGCACACTAAAACACAAATTTAGTAAACAATGTAGAGAGGGATTTGTGCTGTTCAAAATTTGTCATACGAGATGAAAAAGCTGAAAACTGCTATTGAAATGAATTTTCACACTTTCAAAGTTACTACTTCAAATCCTACAAATGAAGTGGGATAAATCTGAAAAAACAATTGCATAACAGATATATGCCCTCCATCTAGCATCTTAACTAACAGGTTTGACATGGTAGCAACTACTGAATATCAGCCAAAGGATTTCATTCATGCAGCTTATTCAATTAACTTGTCTTCGTGAAGACCAGAATGAGGCTAAAGCATTGTCAAAAGTTCCAAGTAATGGTTTTTCATTAGTATTACTTAGCTCACATGTAACTCACCTTAACTTTCCCCTGATGAGTTCCAACAAAATATAATCACCATTTAGTCCTCGAGAGTGTGCATACATCAAGAGTCCACTTGCATCAACCGAACGAAATTTGAAGGTGATCTTGTCCTTTGGCTGGCTAATTGGTTTTAAGCTAGCATCATAGCGAACATACGATGTACCATCAAAGCATAGTTGCTCCTCTGCAAATACCATTTAATGAGCACTTATAGTAAATCTTCAGTATTTTGTTATTTCAAGGCCATGTTACACCATTTTCTTGCATTTGACATTTGTAACTTTGAGTGATGTTAATTAGCAACAGTGTTCAAAAAACACATCAACAGATTCTGAGAAGTGCCAGCAGGTGCAATGAAGTCTCGCTTATCTACCTATTTTACATCTCTCAAGAAAAGGATTGCCTTGCAAGAGAATTTGCACCATGTAACATGGCCTTTACTCTGTCTACATTGTATACAATATTACTCATCAGGCTGGTGAAGGCATGGTTTCATCAGGGGCGGATGTAGCTCAAAATCTGATTGTAGCATAAGCATGTGACCGCACGTGGTTGAGGGGTCCGAAGGCATTTCCCCTCAGGAAACCTCGAAATCTGGGGTCTTAGAAACGCAAGTCCGACTGTTAAACCTTGACCTTTATAAACAGGTGTTCATGCATATTTGGTTTCACATAGGCGTGCTGAATATTAACAAATATATTACTCAAAAAGTAAATTGTTCTGCTAAGCAATAAAATTATTTAAATATTGATGCATTCACAGTCTACCTGACAGGACAATGTTTAGATAACTTCAACGGTTGGCGTTCAGGGAAATGCAACTGTGTCAAGTTACAAACACAAACCTGACGATGAACTACTCGCTTTACATCTAATTTAGCAGCAAATGCTTGCTTGCACAAATTCATTATCTCGTTCAACCCTTTTAACATGTCAACGACAGCACTTCGCTTGTATAAAGCAAATCTTAATCTACGTATCAAGAATAGCATTCAACACAAACAGTGCCTGATAAACTAAGAAGAAAGCATTTGCTCTACTGATGCTTTCATTATTTACATCGTTAAACCAAGAGAGAAGGATTGGACAACTATATCTGACTGTTATGGGCAAATGCAAGTATACTACGTGAAGGGCACCAGGATGGGGGAATAAATGGTGAAACACAGTAGAAATACATATACAAGATTACAAGAATACTGGATAAAAATAGAAATATTTAGAGAATATCGAAAAGAAAGTTTGGGAAATAATTACGCAAACACCGTTTTTCAGAATTTTTTATTCGGAATAATCTGACTCTAGCATTTGCTACAGTTGTGATAGGCTAGATCCGCCCCTGGTTTTATAATCATGCCATGTCCGCATGCAAGTGTATATCTTTATATTACACTTCTGTACCAGGTAAACTAATGCACCTGTCAATGTTAAGTGGCAGGAGGGCCAGGGCGGGCAATGAGGGGCTATTTGATGACAGCGGTCATATTTGAGGTCGGGGATTTACTAACACAAAGTTGCCCGTGTCTGGGGTCATTTGAACTTCATGCTTTCAGGGTGAGGGGAAGTCGAGCATATGACTGACCCATTGACTGACCACGATTTTGAAAATACGAGGTGCAGAGACCCGGTTTACGCAGTTACTTCCCACATGTGACAAATTTCAATGGTGGAAATGGCCGTAATTACAAATTACAGGTATGTGTCGTTTAAATCCATCGCTTTTTCTGGTTCTTTTCTGAGTGAAGTATTCGTACTTTTAACTTTGAAAACTAGAGGAAGTGATATTCATATTCTTTGCGTATTTTTAGGTTAAACCGAACACAATGTGGAAGTATTATTTGTTAATGCACAAGAGTCTTCTGAATGGGGGTGGGGTGATTTGAACCAAAACAATTGCCCTTATAGGGGAATGTCAGCCCTATTTGAAAATATACTTCTTTCCAAGTAGGGGACATTTGACAAAAATTTTTGTCTGAAATTCAAATCCCCTGTCATTGCCCGCCCTGCCCCCCCCTCCCACTTAACATTGATAGGTGCATAATATACACAACTGATAAGCATTTTAAAAATGTCAAAAGGCTCAACAAAACAGCTTGTACAAAATATCGTCGGTTTGTATTAGAGAAAAAGTGTTAGTGCATTCTAGTGTAATGTAAAGAAAACTATAAATTACAAATGCTGTTACTTTCACTCTACAAAGTGGTTATACAACTAAACTTTGGTAGTTATAGTAGGCGAAAATGTTGCATTCATTTGAAAGAAGAAGATTTGATAAAGAGTTTCAAACGAATACAATTGCAAGATGTAAAAGAACGTCAAGAGGCCAAGTTACGTACGAACAAGTTTTCGGACAACTTTTACTCTCTTTCGCTTTCAGATAATCTCAAATTAATACAAGAAAATGAAAGATATATGGTTAAATTTTATGTAAATCTAACAAGATGTATACCTTTTACTACAGCATTTACTGCACCCCACACAAACAAAACGACAAGCAGTACCTTCATGCCGAATTGTAGTTGTGTTTCTAGACGTTTGTAACGTTTTTAACGACGGCACAAGCCTACGAGAAAAGAAGATCAATAATATAATCTACTAAGAACAAAGAAGAAGTAAAACATTAGAAGAAAACAGCATTTTACCTGGTTACTTGTGAATACTCTGTTTTCAATAATTGAGAACACTGTTACGCCGCAAATATTTCGAATGGAATGTAGCAATTGGTTGCGAAGCCTCGATTTCATGTTCCATGTTTCCACAGTGCAATGCGAACATTCTTGTTGTTTCAACGCAAATTTTCTTTTTTCAGCCCAAGAAAAAGTTTGCAGAACTAGCACGGTCAGACTAGCCTACGCGTAGACTCAATTTGAATATCAAATAGAGTCTACGCCAGGGTTTCCACTTTACGAAATAAAAATATCCTTCAATTTACTATGAATTTCCTTTTTTCACTTAAAATTTCCTTTG
>JAOBYK010466011.1:0-13923 GCA_025434845.1 Phenganax subtilis | reverse complement strand
TAGAAAAATATACAAATTTTGCCAACTTTGCACGGCTATATTTTCCTTATTTTACAACATTTCGCATCCAAACTTGGTAGTTTTACTAAATTCAGGATGATATTTCAGGCTGTGGTAAAAGATTTTCCTTGTTCAAAATTTTTGGAAATTTTGTCTATAAGGTTAAAGCTCCATTATGTAATCACTCGTATATATAGATGTAAGTCCGACTTAGTAAAATAGAATGATTTGAGCTGCAGAAGTGTGAAGTTGTATTGTGCGCTATAAGTAGTCATTGGAACGAAATGTCTGCGTCCCAAAACTTAACACCCCAAACAAAAAATTGCCCCAGGCCCGCGTGCATTCTTTCGGCGACCCTGCCAATATCAAGGTCAGGGATTGTGCATATTTATTTATACTCAGTCATTTAATTTTTCTTCAATGGCTTATATGCGGGTAAAGTTTCAAGAAACGACAATGACATAACATGTTTGAAAGAAATTGTGAAACAAACCTCTGTTGATCTCAGGCGCTTTTCGTTCAGCGGTCTTCACAAAATTCTGGATGAATTTGTCTTGCCAATAACCCAGCTGAACAGCGAATCTAAAAATTTTCACGGAAACTCACAACACAAATTGAATACATTTATTTCTAAATACGTAAAAATCAAAATTTGAGTGCATAAAACTACCCGTGCGTTGCATCAAAAATCAGTGTTCAGTATACTAGACTTTCCAGCGATAAAATATCAAAACGACAAAAATGATCCAGTTTATTAAATATTATGTAGGTTACTACACGTCAAATATAATGATTATGTGTAACAAATGCTAAATTATCTTAACACTTTGTCTGATATTTAAGCATGTACATTACAATACATCACTTTTTGTTCAAATCGTCCAAAGGTGAGTAAGTTAAATTGGTTCGAAAAATGCAAACGATAAGCCTGCGTTGAAGAAAAAATAGACTTTGTTGGGTCAACAACTTGTTTTACACTAACTGATTTTTAAAAAACAGATTTCAACAAAATAACACAGTTGCATTAGCCACTATTCGGAATTTAGTAAGTAATCAATGGTTATACACAGGGGCGCCGGAACCATGGGGGCAGCTGCCCCCTACCCTGTGCTAACGGGGGCAGCGGGGCAGCTATGCCCTTTGCTCATAGAGGTTATAAAGGTTATAATAATACAATCTTAATTCACACCTTTTTTTTCAGAAGGTAATAGCGAGGCTTAGCAAAGACGACGCGACGTCAACGAGAACGTGAAAATGGCGTAGTTAGGCCCGTATATGGATGTGCCACGCCATTTTTACGCCATTTTCACGTCCTCATTGACGTCGCGTCGTCTTTGCTAAACCTCGCTAATATGTTATATTAACGCGATATTATCGTTTGCTACGTTGCGTAGTTTTGTACAATCGCTGATCCTCATATATAAGTACTGCATTGACAACAATAACGGCGAACGGCAAGCTGGTTTATTGTCTGTGCAATTTAAGTTGGTTTCATAAACGCAACATGTGCGCCTCGTTTGGTTATCATGGGCGACAATTCTCTCCATGCATTACCAGTATTCAAATCTAAACACTCCACTGAATCAAGAGCTGCTTTAATTTCCCAATCATACCCACCGAACACTAAAATAACATTGCCCGTGATAATAGCTGCACTAGCTGCCCTTTTATGATTGAGGTTAGGTAACATTTTGATGTTTCCTGTTTTCACATCATACATAATCGTTGTGTTCAATGTTTGACCTTTCTCATTGACTCCTCCGATTAAAACTATGTTACCTTTGTAACTAACAGTAGCCATACCAGAAATAGCAAACGGCAGAGGTACCATTTCTTTCCATGTATTATTGTTTATATCATAAACGTATACAGTGTTTTTTGCGTTACTAATGAATTTTGAACTGCGCCCTCCAGCAAGTACAATTTTGTTGTCTATAATCTGACAACCGTGAAAGCATCTTGGCTCTGGAATCAGCGTCAATAATCTATTATCGTACGGAAGATTTAGCCGAACTTCGTAAATTCCACTTGAAACATTATCATCGTCAGACCCACCAGTTAAAATCGCACTATCTTCATAACAAATCACTCTGTGTCCGTGGCAATTGATCGGCATTTTGACAGGGCTCTTGATCCATTCCGAAGGTTCCACGTCAACATTCAAGCATTCAGTACTATCCATGTTCTTAGTCCTATTCCTTCCTCCAGTAATGAACACTTGACGCTCGTGGACGAATGCTGACGCACCAGACCGTTTCTCGTTCATGACTGCCTCTAGTGTCCAGGTATTCTCTGCCCAGCTGTATGACTCAACGGAGTTAAGACGTGTTTTGCCATCGTGACCTCCGCAAACGAAAATGGTTTCCCTACCAGTGAACAAATCACTCCTCTCGTTCGCTACTTCGTGCAAACGCGCCAATTCTGCTTTCAAGCCATCCACATCATCTCGACTGGCCATCATACTCCGAACTTCTTTAATGAACTCCTCTTGAGTCACCTTAATTTGCTTCACTTCATCTTTTATTTCTCCGACATCTTTCTCGAATCTCTCAAACTTCCTCGACAACTCGTCCATATCTCTTCTCATGAAGCACGCGTGAACCTTTCTCCACCGCCAAGTCAGCACTCCCTTACATTCCTCGCAAACGATCACACGAAATTGACAAAGTTCACTTTCATGCCGCAATTTGTCCCTTCGGTTGAATACTTCTGGACAGCTTTGGTTCGTGCAACGCAATGGTGAATAACCACAAATCTCGAGGTGACCATCAAGGAATTCCAACTTGATCAATTCGGGACAGCCCCGCCCAACATGATCACAGCGAATCTTTAGATCGTGCAACAATTCTAGCAAAACTCTCGGAGGTTTCTTTAAAGACGCCTCCGTCAAATCATCCCGACATATCGGACAAGTTTCCAAATTTTCTTGTAAATATTTCCGTACACACGAATCACAGAAGTAATGCTCATTCGCACACTGCACGGGATTTTTAAGCACATTTTGGCATATTGGACATATCAGTTTCGGGTCTATTTTGTTCTTGAATCTTTCTTCGTCGTATCCACCAACCGAGTGATGTCCACACGCCATTTCTTATCAAAAATATTATACAACTGCAGTACTACATAGTACGCTTGTGGTGCTTACATTTTAGGTACACCTGTTTAAAACTGGAAACAACACCGCTTTGTTCATGGTCAAAACAGGTTTCTCTTCCGTTCTCTAATTGGCTTTGTCTATAATCAAACACTAGGTTGCGTGGCTTACATATAAGAGCAAAAAATGTGATACTACGGAGTTTAAGCTTCGCGTTCAAAAGCTACGGCAAACGGTAGAGCCGTTTTTTCTCGGCAGACTTTTTTCGCCTCTTCTTTTTGGATATTCCATTTTAGGTCAAACAGTTTTATTTTAACATCCTGTGTTTCCTTACCGTCTTTATAGTAGCACATATTTTTTCGCCTGGCGACTGACGTTTGAACGCGACGTGAAGCTAAGCCCTCTAGTATCAAATTACTGCAATACTCGGAAATAAGATAGGCTGTTCTGAGAAGTTCACCTGTCTATTAGACTATCATCACAATTTTTTTCCAATTATTTAAACCTTTTTCTTGTCGTTAGTGAGAAATACGGTTCAAAAAGGAACTAGAGTTGTTTCCATACAATTTTGGTCCTTTACGAACTTAGACACAAGCACTTTCACGTGAGATGACTATTTATGTGATGTTACTTAGAAGCGCTGTTCATCTTCTGTGAAGCTTGCGTGTCTATTTTCTCAGAGTTACAACAATTTTTGTCCTTTTGGAAATTTTTCTATTTTTGCAGAGCCAAATCAGCAAGGACCCCAACATCCGTTGCAACTTCCGAAATTACCTTATTTAGCTTATAAATCTGACCAATGGTAGTTTAGTATTTTCCACGTAAATACTGCATTTCATTCGCAGTAAATTACTGGCGTTGGTTGGTTCTCGCTTTTCGCCGCAAAACAAGGTTTTCAAATGGTTTTTAACTTTACAGAGTTTCCCGCTCCTCGATACTCACCTTAGTCCTTTTGCTAAATCCTCCGTTATTTTTGCTACATATGCGCCTGCAACGTCCCACCAGCGGTCGTCGTGATAGTGATAAAGTTCATGTGGTTCCTAGCAACCACTAAATGACCACTGAAAAGGGATTTCCCCCCTTTTATAATTAACTACAGTAGACATTCTCTGTAAGACTTTCTTATCAGTTTTGCCTTCAATAGTTATGTAATAATATCAGTTTAAAAACTTGTCTTCCTTTATAATGTTAAAGACTTTACAGAAAAATGGCCTAGAAAAGTAAACCATTATATCCTTCAGCTCTTTGTTTTTCTTTCAACAAAACTGAACATATCTTTTTCCAGGCCTTTACAGTCGTGGTCATTGAAGTGTTGCAAAAAATGTTGGATAATTCATTTGCAAACTTGAGGCAATTCATTACATCAATTTCTCAACATATTCAAACTGGTCAGTCGGCTTTAATCCATAACCTACGGCGTATTGTTGCCAAAACTCATCAGTAAATTGTAAAACGTATACTAACACTGCCTACTTCGCAGGGCTACATTTGCCGTATTTTATAACATTTCGCCACCAAACTTTACAGTTTTACTAATTTTGGTATGTTTTCTCTGGAAATGTCCTTTTCTTTGCCTACATGAAAAACTAGTCTAAAGCGTATATGGTCCATTGGGTTAACAGAGTACTACTATCAGCTTTGTTACAGAGTTGTCTACAATCAGTCACCAACAAATATCAGCACTATCAGTATTTATAGTAGGTAATTCTATTTACAGCAAAAACAACGAACGGCAATCTGGTTAAATGTCTGTGCAATTTAAATTGGTTTCAAAAACGCAACAAGTGCGCTTCGTTTGGTTGTCATGGGCGACAATTCTCTCCATGCTTTACCAGTGTTCAAGTCCAAACACTCCAATGAATCAAGAACTGTTGTAGTTTCAATATCATACCCACCGAACACTAAAATAACATTGCCTGTGATAACTGCAGCACTCCCTGCTCTTTTATGATTGAGGTTAGGTAACATTTTGATGTTTCCTGCGTTTACATCATACCTAATGGCTGTGTTCAATGTTTGACCTATCTCATTGACTCCTCCGATCAAAACTATATTTCCTTTATAACTAACAGTAGCCATATCAAAAATAGCAAACGGCAGAGGTGCCATTTCTTTCCATGTATTATTGTTTATATTATAAATACATACAGTGTTTTTAGCGTCTTTACCAAATTTTGATGTCGTCCCTCCGGCAAGTACAATTTTGTTGTCAATAATCTGACAACCATGGAAACATCGTGGCTCTGGCATCTGCATCAACAACTTAGAACCGTACGGAGGATTTACCTGAATTTCGTAAATTCCATCCGAAATATTATCACCGTCACGCCCACCAATTAAAATCGCACTATCTTCATAACAAACCATTCTGTGTCCACAACACTTGATTGGCAATTTGACAGGGCTCTCAATCCATTTCAATGGATCTTCGTCAACATTCAAGCATTCTATACTATCCGAGTTCTTAGTCCCATTCCATCCTCCAGTCATGAACACTTGACGCCCATGAATGAATGCTGACGGGGCAGACCGCTGCTCGTTCATGACTGGCTCTAGTGTCCAGGTATTCTCTTGCCAGTTGTATGACTCTACGGAGTCAAGACGTGCCTTGCCATCAATTCCTCCGCAAACAAAAATCTTTTGCCTACCAGTGAACAAATCAATCCTCTCGTTCGCCACTTCGTTTGACTTGGCCATCATACTCTGAACTTCTTTAACAAACCCCTCTTGAGTCACCTTGATTTGCTTCACTTCATCTTCCACTTTCCTGATAAATCTCTCACATGTCCTCGACAACTCGTCCATATCTCTTCTCATGAAGCACACATGAACATTTCTCGACCGCCATGTCAGATTTTTGTTACATTCTTCGCAAACAAAGACACGAAATTGACAAAGTTCATTTTCATGCCGCAGTTTGTCCCTTCGGTTTAATACTTCTGGACAGCCTTGGTGTGTACAACATGTTGGTGAATAATCACAAATGTTGAGGTGACCATCAAGGAATTCCAACTTGATCAATTCAGGACAGCCTCGCCCAATATGATCGCAGCGAATCTTTAAATCATGCAACCATTCTAGTAAAAGTCTCGGAGGTTTCTTTAAAGACGCTTCCGTCAAATGATGCCGACATGTTGGACAAGTTTGGGAATTTTCTTGTAAATGTTTTCGCCCACACGAATCACAGAAGTAATGCTCATTCGCACACTGCACGGGATTTTTAAGCACATTTTGGCATATTGGACATATTAGCTTTGGGTCTACTTCGTTCTCGAATCTTTCTTCGTCGTATCCACCGTCCGAGGGATATCCACACGCCATTTCTCCTCCGAATATACAACCAAAACCAAGACTACATAGCTCGTTTTTGGGTTTGGTGCTTACATTTCAGTCAGATACACCTGTTTGAAACGACAGGTCTTTTGTTCATGTCAAAATAGGTTTCTTACAGCACATAAGAGCGAAAAATGTGATAGTATCATATTACTGCAATACTGAGAAATACATAGGCTGTTCCGAGAAGTTGACATGTCTATTAGACTACCAGTACTATCATGGCAATTTTTTATAATTATTTAAGCCTTTTTCTAGTCGTTAGTGAGAAAACATGGTTCAGAGAGGCACTAGAGTTGTTACCATATAATCTTAATTCTTTTTGAACTTATACACAAGCACATTCCCCGTTTCGCGTATGACAATTCATGTGATGTTGCTTAGCAACGCTTTTCTTCTTCTAAGAAGCTTGCACGTCTATTTTCTTAGAATTACCACAATTTTTGTCCCTCTCGAAATTGTTTTACATTAGCATTGTTGTTACATTTGCATATTATTTTTTGTACCAGAGACAAATCAGCAAGGACCTAACATCTGTTGTTACAATATTTAGCTTATAAATCTGATCAAGGTAGTTTAGTCTTTTCTACGTAAAACCACAGGGTAAATTAACAGCGTTGGTTCTCACTTTTTGCTTCAAACCAAGATTTTCAACTTCACAGAATATCTCGTCCCTCGAAACTCGCCTTATTTCTTTTGCTAAATCTACCGTGCAGCTTTCATTAGTTTTGCTGCATATGCGCCTGCATTGTCCTACCAGCGGTTGTCGTGACAGCACTATACTTCATGTACCACTAAATGACCACTTCATAGAGATTGCCAATAAATCATTTTACTGAAAAGGCACTTGCCACTTTTCTACTTGACTACAGTAAACATTCTGTGTAAGATTTTCTCATCAGTTTTGCCTTTAATAGTTTACTTATTAAACAGCAAATACGAGTTTAAAAAATTGTCTTCCTTTATAATTTTACAAACTTTACAGAAACATGGCCTGAAAAAAGTAGACTATTATGTTCTTCAGCTCATCTTTTTTTTCAACAAAGCTGAACATATCTTTTTGCAAGGTCATACAGTCATGGTAATACAAGTGTATCAAAAAATGTTCATGAATTCATTTGCTGACTTGAAGCGATTCGTTTCATCAATTTCTCAACAATTTGATGAAAGTTCCTCAAATATTCATAAGTTCCTTGAAATGTGCTGAAGTTCCAGTGCAAATTGACCGATCAGATGCTAATTATATTTCATAGCAATGCTAATTGGTCAATTGAAACAAGAAGTTAGGAAAATTTCGATGAATTCAGGATATTGCAAGGCACTTCATCAAAATGTTGAGAAATTGATATAATGAATTGCTCCACGTTTGTGAATGAATTGATCAACATTTTCTGAAACGTTTCTATTGCCATGACTGGTTCCAACATTGTTGAGGATAGCCTGAATCTCTATAACTTGACAGAATTGCCGCATTTTTTCTAGTAGTCTGCAAATGATGTTCACTTATTACAGAGGAAAGACTTTTCAGAGCCCAAAGACAACCGAAAATATTAGGTGCAACATTACTAGTCGTTCTGACTGCTTAATAACTGCTTTGCGTCTAATACTTCCCGGAACTATACTTCTGTTTTGCACATTTCAAGTCTTAGAGGAGGGTGAATACTTCCGTTTTCAGTCCATGCTACATACATGGTAGATGTAAAAACTGAATAATGCTTTTTCCAGTCAAGTCCATCTTTACTCAGTATCACTCCTTTGCCATCTAGCTTGCAATTTTTCATTTTTTAATTTATGCAATGCGCATAATTTAAGTATAGTATAAATTATATTTAAATAAAAAGATTGAAAAGTAATTGACGAAACTACCTAAACTTGTGCGGGAAATTATACAAGCAAAACACACTGACTACGTTAAAAAAACCAAACAACCAACCAGATGTATGAAAAGAACATATTTCTACTTCAAACAACTTCTTCAAATCATTTTCGATAAAGTGAAACCGTTTTAAAAAAGTACCTTTTACAAAGGGAAGCATCGTCATTCGTCGCCATAACTGCGCTCTCTTGTGAGTGTATCATATTGCCATCAGAAAAGATACTTCTTAACTCGGACTGTAGTTCAAATCTTGTGAAAAACGAGACTTTTTCAACCAGACTACATAATTGACTAACTTTGTATTTCAGACTCCATCTTGAGCAGTTCGAGCCAGCACTGTCTTAACACAGCAAACTTTCTACGATATGCACACGTTCAATACTTCATTTAATATATTTTCACTTTCAAACGACTCAGAATCGTCTACGCAGATATAAACAATTACCATACAGTACATCACAAGCAGCAAATAACAAATTATATAAAAACAAATATCACAGATCATATAAAAGTACTATTTCAGGGTAAAATATAACTGATATCTTAAATTATACTCTTTAGCAATATTTCAGTGTTACAACTAGTAACTATTTCAAGAACATGGCAAGCCCATTTCTGCTTCGCCAAAATGCTGCGACTCTGAAAAAAGGAAAACATCAATCCACTCTAAATATCTTTAATAAAAGTCTATAAATCGATGAATCTTTTTCAGAAAAAGATGCATTACAAGTCTTCTGTAAATGTCTAAAGCCCGTTCTTCACCACGCGAATTTTTTCGAGCGAAAAATAAATCCAGTAATGATATGATATGATATTTAATTAGTTATCCCTGCACGGGCTTTTCATAACCAATTTACAATTCTGTGCAATTATGTGCAGTTTCCTACGTCTTATGTGCATATTTAACCTAAGCTATTTATTTTCACAGCGATTGTGATATTAGGTTCCTTATCTGTTTATCCTAGCCCACCCTGTCAACGTTCCCTGTAGGAGGAAACCGGAGTACCCGGGGAAAACCTACGACTTTCGGCAGAGTAGTTGACAGACTCTTTTCACATGAGAAAGTTAAGTCCGCGCTGAGAATAGAACTCACAACCTCATTGGTGAAAGGCACATGTCCTAGCGACTGCGCCACCGATGTTATTGGCTAGCAAAAAAATTAGCCGCGAAAAGTCGAAAACGAGCCAATCACGTTGCAAGATTTCTTCTTCGTGCGAACAAATTCGCGTAGTGGAGAACGGGCTTAATATATTACAAAAATGTGCAATCCCTGACCTTGATGTAGACACTTTAAATTAAATGAACATAATGTATTACAATTTTTCTTTAAATCATTCAACTATCGTAAATGTGTGAAGACCCTGATCTTCACATAGAAAATTCAACTCAATGAAGATGCATTTCCATAAAACGATATATGACAATTCTTCTATAAATAATTCAAATATTAGAGATATGTACAATCGTTGACCTTGATATAGACACTTTAAAATCAAGGTTCCAAGATCACTTTCCATAAGATGGAATGCAAGTCTTCGCTTAATCGTTCAAGCATTATAAATACTTATATATGTACAATCTCCGACCAAGAATGACTCAAATATTACGTAATATTCAAAACACGAGCAGGGTACTAAAGCTATGCATGGCGTAAATAAAACTGTGAGATGTAGTTGCATACGTTGAAAGAGTCTGAAGAGAAACCATTTGGTACACCAACTGTTTTAATTGTTCTTGATTGATCTTTCACAAAGTTTCGACAAAACGCCAGTTTCGATTCTAAAGCCTGAAAAGCAAAACATACAGTATTTATTACTGATATAATCCACTAAGCATCAACATAAATCGATCTTTGTCCCTGCCTTGTATTAAAAAAAAACTACTTGGGTCAACAACTTGTTTTTAAACTCACTGATTTTTAAAAATGTAACAATTACTAATTTAATAACTAATCAATCGCTCTATATTTTATCTATGCTGAATTATATTGTTCGTCTCAATTTGGCAAAGATTTCCGTTATAATTAGATTAACACAATAGCACCTTTCTCGTTGTGACGTAGTTTTGTACTACCCCTGACCCTCAAATACAACACTATCAACGCCTATAGTATTTATAATTACAACAATAAAAGCACACGGAAAGCCGTTTAAATGTGTGCACAATTTATAGTGGTTTAAGAAACGCAACATGTCCTGCCCGTTTGATTGTCATGGGTGACAATTCTCTCCATGCATTACCAGTGTTCAAATCCAAACACTCCACTGAATCAAGATGTGTTTTAGTGTCACAATTTAACCCACCGAACACTAAAATAACATTGCCTGTGATAACTGCGGCACTCCCTGCTCTTTTATGATTGAGGTTAGGTAACATTTTGATGTCTTCTGTTTTCACATCATACATAATCGTTGTGTTCAATGTTTGACATTTCTCATTGACTCCTCCAATCAAAACTATATTACTTTTATAAGTAACAGTAGCCATATCAGAAATAGCAAGCGGCAAAGGTGCCATTTCTTTCCAAGTATTATTGTTTATATCATAAACGTATACAGTGTTTTTAGCGTCTTTAAGAAAATCTGATGTGACCCCTCCTGCAACTACAATTTTGTTGTCAATAATCTGACAACCGTAATAACATCTTGGCTCTGGCATCTGCGTCAATAATTTAAAACAGTAGGGAGGATTTAGCGACATTTCGTAAATTCCATCCGAAACACAATCACCGTTACGTCCTCCAGTTAAAATCACACTACTTGCATGACAAACCATTCCGTGTCCCCAACACTTGATTGGCATTTGGACAGGGCTCTTCATCCATTCCAACGGTTCCACGTCAACATTCAAGCATTCAGTACTATCCATGCCGTCAATCCCATTCCATCCTCCAGTCACGAACACTTGATGCTCGTGGATGAATGGTGACGCACCAGACCGTCGCTCGCTCATGACTGGCTCTAGTGTCCAGGCATTCTCTGGCCAGCTGTATGACTCAACGGAGTTAAGAAGCGCTTTGCCATCATACCCCCCGCAAACAAAAATCTTTTGCCTACCAGCGAACAAATCAATCCACACGTTGGCTAGTTCGTTTGACTTTTCAAGACGCCCCATTGCTGTTTTCACCATAGTATTTATTTCATCTTGATTGGCCACCATACTTCGAACGGTCAACTTGATTTGCTTCATTTCATCTTTCATTTCCCCGACAAATCTCTCAAACCTCCTTGACAACTCGTCCATATCTCTCCTCATGAAGCACACGTGAACATTTCTCGACCGCCATGTCAGATTTTTGTTGCATTTCTCGCAAACAACGACACGACATTGACAAAGTTCACTTTCATGCCGCAATTTGTCCCTCCGGTTAAATACTTCTGGACAGCCTTGGTTTGTGCAACATGTTGGTGAATAACCACAAATCTTGAGGTGATCATCAAGGAATTCCAACTTCATCAATTTACGACAGCCTCGCCTAACATGATCACACCGAATTTTTAGACCATGCAACCATGCATTCTAGCAAAAGTCTCGGAGGTTTCTTCAAGGATGCTTCCGTCAAATGTTGCCGACATGTCGGACAAGTTTCCGAATTTTCTATTAAATGTTTTCGCACACATGAATCGCAGAAGTAATGCTCATTCGAACACTGTACGGGATTTTTGAGTACATTTTGGCATATTGGACATATCAGCTTTGGGTCTACTTTGTTTTCGAATCTTTCTTCGTCGTATCCACCGTCCGAGGGATGTCCACACGCCATTTGCCATCCAGATATACAAGGAAAAAACTACACAGTTCGTTTTGATAACTACGTTTTACATATACTTGCTTGAAAATGTGCGTCCTTGTCTCGCAGTTTCTCAGCGCATATAATGAAAGTAGATGATCTGTCCCTTTGGTTATATCATAAGCCACCTCAGATTGTATAGATCTCAAGCTGCGTTCTTTTATGACTCATCGTTTAATTATGGCCATACCAAAAGTTTTTTAAAAGATCAAAGTTATTCAAAAAATGTCATATTATACTTGGAAATGTTATTCTTGGAAAGCCTGCATTCATGTCCATTAGTACATTTTTATCTTTTTTCATGCATTCTTCTTAGTGATTTTTCTTAGCTACCAGCGAAGGAATATGATTAAAAAAAGGTTTTTTAAGAGTTATGTCATTTAATTTTGATGTTTTTAGAACGCAGCAGTTTCATAATATATTAACCTCAACACTGAACACATTGTTAAATGTGACTGAATCCCTGAATAGTTTATGAAATATTTCAACGAACAGTGTTCTTTTGTTAGTGGTAATACAGATTTGGGTTTAGTGAAGGGCAGCAAATGGTGGTCAAATTCAAAAGGTAATACTTTATAAAAACAAAAAAGTCAATCATATTTTAACATTTTTATATTTTTTTTCACCCAGTTCAAGATTCACATAACTGTCGTGCATAGTTAGTGAAGCCCACCGCCTATATCTATCACACGAGCCACGTTTGCCGAACAGTCTTTTTGTCAAAGTGTCATTCTAAGTCAATTTAAAAATAACGAGCGTATCTTTCTAATTCATCCAAGGTAATTTAACACCGGATATTTTCAAGTAACAAAGCGACTGTAAATTTGTTTAAATTTATATATTTCACTCTGACAATACTTTCAGCTCATACTGTGCTCAGTGACGCTTAAAGGTTGCTATCCAACTGTGTTCTTTTGCAAAAATATTCGTGGTGGTCTGCTTTGCTTCGCTGATAACTACTATATACATGGTTCATGCATAGAGTAGCATATAGTAATATAATACTTTCGATTTGGGTTTAGTCATGGCACCAAATGAGGGTCAAATTCAAGAGCAACTACTTTTTTTTTATTATTATTAATAAACCTGATATTGTAACCATAGGTTAAATTGCATCAGCGCTTACTATGTATAAAAACTATCGACCTATATTAGAATTACTATAGAGTATTAAAATATGTTTACTATTTATTATGTTCTTTAGAAATAATATGAGGTAAAAACGAGTTTCTGAACCTGTCCGTTTTGCAAATAAAGTTATTAAATTTACAGTTTGATACAAACATACTGTTTCATACAAACAAAAGAGTCAACCATATTTTGAAATATTCATGTCTTTTTTGCTCTGTTAAAGATTATCATATAAGTTTCATGAAAAGATAACCCACCATGTTATTTTAGGTCATTCTAAAAAAAGGATCACATAGTTCCAATTCATTTAAGGCGGAGATTTAGGGCAGGGAATCTTCAAGTAACAAAGCAATTATATTTTCACGCAAATTTATACTTCACTGTGAAAATAATTTTAGTTCATATGTTGTTCGGTGAAGCTTGAAAATAGCTATCCAACTGTGTTCTTTTGTACGAAATATACGTGGTATTATTTATTGTGCTTCACTCCAATCTCAAAACTTGATTCCTAGACTAGATTGTTAAATAATTCCATGCAAAAATCGAATGAACTATTGTATTATCTTCCTACAGTCTACCAGTGAAACACTGGATTACTTACAGGACTAAAGCCCCGTAGAGACGGGCAATTTTTCCTTGACAAGTTTTCCTTGACAAGTTTTATTTGCTCGTGTGTATTACAAGAAATCGACAATT